>CANUEY010000717.1:0-26923 GCA_948099555.1 Croton setiger | reverse complement strand
ATGAAAGGACTAAAAATATTAAGGAAAATATTTTTGAAAAAGAGGAAAGAGCGAACCGAAAAGAAATTAGGCCGATTTCTAATTTAAAATTCTTTATCATCCTCGGATGATTTTGGGGTGCAAAAATCGAACGTCAACAGTATGGTACTAATGTATCCTACCTTTTATATTTCGTAGGATATTCAGACATAGTGGATTATTGGGCGTGGCACTAAAAATTGTGGACTTAACTATGTTGATAAAGTGGACTAACAAGGCACCACAATGCTTGCTCATAAGAAGGTTGATATACAAGCCTGACTATGGCACTAGCAATTGGATCATCCTTCTTTAGGGTACCTCAAACTCTTGTTTCCTCATTTTTTTAGTAGTAATAGTCAGTTATCTTATGACACTTGTATCTTGGAAAAGATCATAGACAAGCATCAAGTAGGAAGGGTTTAATTGAAATAATTAATATAATAAGATTTGATTGAAATAAATAATAAAGTTCAAGCATCAAGTAGGTAACATGTCAAACTTAAGGCACCTAAATGGTAATTTGTTAAACAAAAATCAAATGAAAAGCAAAAACCTCATGAACATTCTGCTTATTTTTTCATCTTTATCTTCATTTCTTCTTTCTCTTCAACCGAAGCACATCTTTAGCTTCAACATCATTTCCTTCTCATATTTCTTCTTTAAATTATCAAAATCATGAACCAACATCCATTATTAAACATATAGTTATTAGATAGTAAGTGTTCCTTTAACTTTTCCATTCATTTTAGGTAAAGAAAATGGAACTTTAAAGCTTTTTTTGTTTCTATAAGAGAAGTTAATTCAAAAGGGAAAGAGAAAGAGAGCTAAAGTTGGAGCGACAAAGCTTGGATTAGAGGTAAGATACCTTAACTTTATTATAGTGTGTGAATTTGAGTTTATAAGATGTATATGGTTTAGAATGTTGCAATTGATGTGTTATTGAGGTGATATGTTGCTTGTTGAGTTGTTTGAGATTGATATGAATGAAGAAGATGAATATAATGAGTTATTGAGATTGAATTTAGTTGAAAACAGGTAGGAATGGAAAATAGAGTATCTGATTTCAGTGGGTCACGCCTGCTATATGGCGTGTCATGACCATGATTTTCTTAGCATTTTGTTCAAGAACTATAAAGTCAAAACAAAGCAACCTCGCGCCCGCTACATCAGTGCTAGTGCGTGCGACTAAACCTATGAGGGGAAAAACTTCGTGTTCCATCCAGAAGGAAATTGAGCACTCCTTGTGCTCGCGACACCCTGTGTAGCAAACCCAACGGTCAGAGTAAAACAAATATGTTTTATCCCATGCAACTATTATATGTATACATGTTATGGATCCAATGTAATTGATAAATGAATTCGCATGCTAAATATGTTTAGGCATGATGTGATAATGAGACATTGGCATATTTATATATTATAAAGAACGATGAGAACGTTGATGATCCAAAAGATAGCATAAAGCACAAAGGCATGCGGGTTGCATACCTGTGCCATTAAAATATATGAAATGTGGTGTGTAACTAATGCTCCATTAAGGTTAGGGTAGAAACTACTTAAATAAGGCTATGTTGCAACATAAAATCTAACAGATTTATGCCTTATAGTGAAGTCACTCTAGTTTCTGGACGTGAGTTAATATAGAATTTGTTGGACTTAGCGGCTCGACATACAAACATAAAGTCATACATATCTTTATTATCACCTGGGTTCCATTTTAACCTAATAGAACATAACTTGATTGTTATGTAAATTTGTTGGATAAATAATTATTGTCATTTGAAAAGATGTGTTGTTACATATAGCTTGTGCACTAAATGCATTGAACATGAAGGTCATCTAGTAAGATCATCTAAATAATCTATACTGTGTGAACTTATGCTTTCTTTTTGTTTCTTTCTTTATAAGTTAAGGTATCTACTGGAATTAATTTGTTCAGCAAGTTTTATGTTTAACTCGCAAGTATTAGGATTGAGATCTTAAAGAGTCTTCTCCTCAACTGCTGTAGTTCATCATCAAACTAAGGAGTCTACAGGGTAGCAGTCTATTTTATACTTTGATATTTCTAAATCATGGCATGACAGGGCATACGGTCAGGCCCATAATAATTATATATCTAAAACCTATGATATAATTATAATCTCATCTGATGTGAATAATAAATTTTTAAGCATATAGAATTTTATTTAGTATACATGATGATATCAATGATAGGTCAATAGGTTCAACCATTTGTATCGTTCTGACTCTATTCATTTAACATTTCAGATGGATCGGGAAGGGATGCTACAACATGTCTCATCATATATTTGGATGATATGATTATCTCCGAAAGTGATAGAAAGAAGATATCGGCATTAAAAGAAAGAATCTTCATGGAATTTGAGATGAAAGACCTGGGAAGACTGAAATATTTTCTAGGTATTAAAGTCTTACGATCAAATAAATGTATATTCATCTCCCAGGGGAAGTATATATTTGATCTTCTCACAGAGGTCGGGCTAATGGATTGCAAACCAATTAACACTCTAATAGTCAACCATGGTCTTAAAATCACTAAAGGAGTTGAGTTAGCTGACCAAGGTCAGTATAGGTTGTAGGAAAGTGATATATCCCTCATATACTAGGCTTGACATTGTCTATGCAGTAGGAGTGATTAGTCATTTCATGCATAGCCCATAGGTTTATCATATAGAAACAGCTCTTAGAATTGTACGGTATGTGAAAAAGTCACCAGGATGGGGAGTGTTATTCCAAAAACATGGTCATTTGAGATACAAGCACACATAGATGTAGATTGGGATGGAAATCCAATGAATAAAAGATCGACTATAGGATATTTACTTTGGTCAGAGGTAACTTGGTTACTTGGAAAAGAAAAAACAGAATGTGGTAGCTCTTTCCAGTGCATACAGAATTTTGAGGAATTGCTTAAGGATTAGCAGAAGTAGTCTCACTAAGGAAGTCACTAACAGAGGTTGGCTTCCCTATGACAGATTCCTGCAAGTTGATGTGTGATAATAAAGCTGCAATAAGCATCTCAGATAATCCAGTGCAACATGATCGGACTAAGCATGTAGAGGTAGACAGACACTTCATAAAAGAAAAACTTGAAGAAGGGAGTAGATATGTTCCATTCGTAAGGTCCGAGGATCAATTAGCTGACATATTAACCAAGGCAATTCCAATGAAGACATTCAATAAGGCATTAGTAAAGTTAAGCATCGAAAATTGTACGACCCAACTTAAGGGGGAGTATGAGAATGCCAATTAAGGAAAATTTCTAGAATCCCTCTAGTTTAGGAAGAAAGTTAGAAAACGAATCAATCAAATAATTGTGATTGACTCTATTCAATATAATAAAAAAATACATATGTATGACAGAAGATTTTCAATGGAAAAATAATATTTTCTTAAATTTAAGAAACTTAGGTATTTTTTTTTATTTTATCCTTTAATTTCACTTCTGCTTCAGTTTTAATTTTTAAGTGATGAATTTTTTTATATTCATTAGTTTTATTCAATCGATTTCTTAGTCAATGAATTTTTTAATTTTAATAAAGTTATAGAGTTTTATTCCTTATTATCTTCAATGATTCAATTTTTAATGTCTGAATAATTTATTGTTGTATTAATATTTCATTTTTTATTATTCTAATTCAATTTTCAATTACTTATTTTTGGATTTGATTTTGTTATGGTTCTTCTCGAAATTGTGTTCTAATTCTTATTTTCAAAACTTATTATTTTTTAGGTTTTGTCTTGTTCTCCTTTCTTTACGATATTTTGACTTTTTCTTCAAATTCATTCTCTTCTGCTTTAATCTGTAATTTTCATTTCAATGTTTTTCTCTTTTTTATTTCCAAAAATACAATTTCGTTTTATTCTTCTCTAGAAAATATTCATACTCTGTTTTAAGTCTCTTTCATTTTTTATCTAGTTTTATTTTAACTTACTTATTCTATTAATTTAATCTTTTATTAAATTTTGTGTAATTGAAAATTTTCACGAGTTGTAAAAATTTTTTCTTGTAAATTTAGGATATATTTTTTTAGTAATTTTGTTTTTCTGTGACATCCTTAACCAAACTGAGCAACATACATAACATTATTATAAGCATAACATGCATTTTTACGTTATTTGCCACATAAGCATAGTTTTTAAATAGAGATTTCTTACATGCTAAGAAAATTAAATATATATGTAATATTATAAGAGATTAAGTTGAAATATGTAACAAACTAAGTCTTTAAGACTTGTTTACAGTCCATTGACGTAAACAATGTTACGTCTGGGGTTTTATTCGTCGCAACCGATAAAACATCGATAGCGCGAATAATTTAAAAGGAAATTGTTTTGTAATTAAATGAATTCAAAAGTAAATATAATAAAAGAATATATTGTTTAGAAACCGTATTTTTACGACGACGTCATAAATTTCAGTTCCGTAAGAAGCCGAGGTACCAGAGTCAGTATCGGGCGCCGACTGGGCTGCGAATATTTTTAGACCCGGTTTCGCCGAAACTTTAAATAATATTTATTATTATTATTTTGATAAGAAAATATGTATATAGGAACTGGAAATTCGACAGAAATGAAAAGAGAAATAAAAAGGGAAAAGAATAAAATTTGTTTTAGGATAATTAAAAGATTAAAGTAAAATCAAGTAGGTGTAAAGGAAGGACTTTAGGATTTGTTACAGGGACCCTTGGAGTCTAAAAGAAAGCTTGAAGAGGTGGGAAACAGAAGAGAACAGTAAGGAACGAAGAGAGAAAACAAAAATCAGAAAAAGAGAGAAAAAGAAAAGGAACTAGCTATTTCCATGGCTTTCCTACAGTCTAGGGAAGGAGAAGAATAGGTTAGAAGAAAGAGAGAGTTGAGAGAAAGAGTGGAAAGTGAAGAAAACAGAAAGGATAGAAAAACAAGGCAGTGAGAGGAAAAGGGGAAAAAGAGAGAAAATGAGAGGAAACTAACGTGCATGGGGTACCTTGGATAGTTGAGGAAGCTTGGTAGAATTTTTGGGAGGGATTTGGTGGTGAGAAACGGCCGGAAAATCGCTGGAAAGCCAGCTGGAAAACAAAAGGAAAAACAGGGCAGTCAGGTGCAGGTTTCTGGCCTGAGGAAGAAGATGATCAAAACGGCAACACAGACTATCTGAATTTGATAAAATTACATTTTGACCCTTAAAGTTTATAATTTAATGTAATTTAGTCCTTCCAGCAAAGTTTTAATTGTTTTTAATTTAGTCCTACCAGATTTAATTTCTGCCAAATTTCATTTTGGTCCCCGAAGTTTTGACGCGTTTTCAATTAAGCCCTTCAGAACTTTTAATTGTTTTCAATTAGGTCCTTTCGCCTAAATTGAATTTTAGAAAATTATAATTTGGCCCCTGAAGTTACTACCGGACTTCAATTAAGTCCCTAGAAACTTTAAAAGTTATTCAATTGGGTCCCTCCACCCAAATTAACTTCTAAATATCATAATTTGACCCTTGAACTTGCTGTCAAACTTCAATTGAGCCCTTGAAAACTTTAAAAATTATTCAATTGAGTCTTTTTTTTTTGTTAAAATTGAATTTATTTTCATAGATTGGGCTAATTACTTAATAAATTGAGTTAGATAGTTAAAGATATTGTTAAATATAATTAGGATATGATAAATTAAGTTTAAAAATTAATTTAAATGACATTTTAATTGTTTTTAATATAGAAGATATATGTTATAAGTTAAAATTTAAATGAAATAAGATTTATTTTTAAAATGAAGTTTAATTAATTAAAAAGAATGAATGTTTAATGATGCATCATATCGTATGTAAATTATTTGTATAGAAGATTAAATATTTGTTACGTTAAATTATATAAGAGCATTAAGTGTAGGAGAGGGATCGGGTAAACAATCCGAGACCCGACCTAACTTACAATTGTGAGTTAAGTATAAACTTACTTGTTTTATTTATTTTATAAATTGCTTATGAAAAGATGATTTACTTTGAGATTAAACTGTTTAGACCGGTACTGAAACCCGGTCAACTGGACTATTTGTTATTGATTATATTGTAAACATGTTTGATCGATATTAAAGCCCGATCAATTGTGTTATTTGTTTTGAATATATAATTAATGAACTGTTTGGACTGATATTGAAACCCGGTCATTGATAATTATTATATATATGATTGGGTCATTGAATCGGTATTGAAATCCGACCAATTGACATGTTGAGATTTATTATTTGAAATATATACTTGTTTGGACCGGTACTGAAGACCGGTCGTTGGATTATATTGAATATTTTTATTATGGTACATATGTCATATAAGTACATTTATACAGGATTTAATAATGGTCGTTGTGACCGTTTTGACCGTTTTAATATGCAGTCAATCACGTAACAATATTAATCTAGAAATTGTCTAACAGACCTTCAATTTTTTCAAGTTTTGAAAGGTCTATTACACAATGTTTATTAACTTGTTAACTTGACGATTAAATAGACGTTTACATTGGGAGATGATTTTTTTATTATTTTTTTTAACGTAGCAAGTGGATTAAAGTAATGTACTTTTGCATTCAACATGCTTAAACCATTAGATTAATGACTCAATCT
The DNA here is from genome assembly GCA_948099555.1 of Croton setiger. NCBI lineage: Eukaryota > Viridiplantae > Streptophyta > Magnoliopsida > Malpighiales > Euphorbiaceae > Croton > Croton setiger. The sequence goes on along the minus strand of CANUEY010000717.1, from coordinate 20,293 downwards.
AATAATCAATTTAAAACAATAATAATAATGGAGAAGGCGAATTGGATAAAATCAACACAAAGAGAGCGGAATACAAAATTCCAAAATAATAACATCACACGCATGTGGGATTTTATTTCATATGAAGAAAAGGTCAAGGTGACGGTTTCATTGGTTTTTGAAAATCATAAACAAACAAATAATTTGGTGAAATAAGGACAATTAAAGTTAAAGGTGGCGAGAGAACTAGGAAATTATTATTATTATCATTATTATTTCTTTGACTGAGGAAAATATTATTTATTTTCAAAAAATATACGGGGAAATATAATTAACCAGGCTTATTATTAATATATCTTAATCGACTATTTATATGTTTAATCAAAAAATTGCGGTTAGTAATCAAAATTTTGATGTTAAAATGTACAAAGATGGTTGCTTTTACTTTTGATTTGAAATCTCAATTAGTGATATATAGAATATAGAGTTAAAAGATATCACATGCATTCATAAAATATACAAAAGAAAATGTTTTTCCTCTCTATGTTCAATTTTAGTTGTAGGCAACTGTTCTTCTTTGGATTTTTCAAATTCAGTATAACTGCTTTTAAATTAGTTCAACGGTCCCAAATTAATATAAATTAAGGAATAATATAAAACATTAAGATCAGTATCTTTGACTCCAAAGTGATACATTCATAAATATCAAATCTACGATTTCTTGATCATACTGAAAAAGTTTTTTCAACTAATATAACCTTTGAATTAGTGTCATATATTTTTCAAGATTTAATCAATGTTTTATAAACAATTAACTAGTATATTTATTAATTATTAATAGTTTATAAATTATTACTAAAAAAAGCTAAAGGACTATTTAAAATGATAACTTTACTTAACATATCCTTGGTTTTCATATAAAAAAGATTATTAGGTTTATCTCCACAATTTAAAAAAAATAAATAAATTTTTTGATGGTTTAGAATTTTAAATAATTGACTTGCTATATTTATTATTTATTGATAAGAAACATTATGCTATTTTATTTTAGAAAAACACTTTTTTTTTATTCACGTTAACTTTAAATTAAAAGTATATCTAGAAGTAGAATAATTAACCATTATCAAGAAAAAAAAAAACAGCATAATCGGATTTCAGAATGATAAAAAAAGTATACTTCTGTTGACAATATTTTCATTTTATAACAATCTAAATTTATGTGACCATCACATATCATATGGTTTATATGACGAAAATAAAATAAAAACAACAAACCACGTTTTTAAATTTATTATTAATATTTTTATAAAATTTTAATAAATAATTTTTATAAAAAATAATAAATATTGTTTAATTTGGTTTATGAAATTTAAAAAATTGAATTATTTAATAAAATATAATATTAAATATTCTAGATAGTTTTATAATAAAGATTTTCAAATATAAAAATAAGGATTTATAAAATAGAAATTATTCATAATTAAAATTAACAAAGTACACTCACTTAAATTGAAGAGGGAAAGATACTTTTGGTGTATAGAGAGTTAAATTTTCTAATTTTTGAAAATTTTTTTAAACAAACACTCATATTTTCGAAAATTTATTTTACAGAAAGTTAAATTTTCACTTCTTAATTATCCTTAAACAATTGAAAATACTCAACTATGTCTTTTCTCCCAAAATTCTAATAATTTTTTTTTTTTTTGCAACCATCAGTAAAATTTATAATTGGTGGATATTTTTTTAATTATTTTGTTTAGTTATTTTTTTCTCGGATAAAATCTAATTTCACTCAAATATCAAGTCTTTACCATTCTTTGAGAAATATTTTAATTCTCTTCCATTATTATGATTAAATTTTTCATAAATAAGATTATTTTATCATATCTTATTACTTGAGTAATTTTATGATTAAATTTTTTATAAATAAAATTATTTTATCGTATCTTATTACTTGAGTTATTTTATTTATTATAATATGTTTAATACGAGATATAAACTTGTTATATGTAGACAGATTATGGATTTATAACATAAAACACTTGAATATTGCTCATAAATTGCCGCAAACATATTAGAAAGTTGAAAATTGACCCTAAATTGCTTTTGAGAATTGAGAATAACAAACTGGAGATGTTTCAAGTTTATTAATATGTTAAATTTACATTTCACCATTGGGAAGAATTGTACATGAATGAATATCATTACTTCTCAAATTTTTTTTTTTAAAAAATTAATATAATATATCGTTGTTTCTTAAAGGCTAAAAGCCAATATATCATTGTTTTTTATATTAATTATTTAGAAAGAATAATAATCCATTAAATATATTTTTGATAAAATACAATCGATTTCTTTCTTTATGTGATTTTTAAAACAAAATAATCTGTTTTCTAAAAGTAATTGTATTGGCAATTATAAATAAAAACATAGCCTTTGTAATTTATGTTTTAATAATAACAATTATAGTTTTTTAAAAAATTAAGAACAATTAAAATTTTATCAAATACCATGAATTAGCTATCAATAATTACTACCAGCTATTAACTAACATACATGAAAATTACACCATAATGAGTTTTTCAAACTATAAATGATATTAATATTTACTCAAAAAAAAAAAAAAACAAGATATTAATATTTACTAAGGAATTATTTGAAAGATCATTAAAATTGTTCAACTAATTTCTTTTCTGAATTGAATTCCATAAAGTATTTCACGAAATTCTGAAAGCAAAAGCTAATAATTTATAGAATTTCATAAGATATTAATATATTTTTTTGTTGAAGAAGAAATTATGAAATTGAAATGTATTTTTAGTGGAAATTTAGGGATTGAAAATTTTTGCATTTAAAGTAGAGAGTTATGATGAAATTCAGAAACATTAAATTCTAACAATTTTTAGTCAACTTTCGTGGATCTATGTATGTTTTGTGATACATAAATTGGAATGGTAAAATTTAAATCTCATTATTTGAGGCTTACAGCAAATAAAATTTCTTATGACTATAAAATAATACAATTTGTTTAAAATTAAATAAATTTGAGGTTAGTTTAGTGTTTAGTGCAGTGTTAATAAAATAGAATTATTCCTATTATGTGGTTATGGTTAAATCTCTCTGAATTAGATAAATTTTATTAGTAATAATTAAAATTAGCAGTTAAGGATAAGTTCAAATTGATTCAAATATCTCCAAACCCATTGCCAGAAATTACATTATCATAAAAATGGAAAAAATAAATAATAAGAAAAAAAAAAAAGAAAAGCCAACTCATACCCACAAGCACGCACACAATACGTCCAGCAAATACCAACACGTGCAAAAACGGCCGTTGGCGGTTTCGGTTTCTTCTATTTGGGCCGCAATCCCGAACGGCGACTCCACCAATACTTTCTCTGGACACTCACACCCCCTGCTCTCTCCCGTCTCATAGTAGACCCCACAAGCCCCCTCGTCTCTTTCTGTTAAAAAATAAAATAAAATAAATCTATTTTTTTATTAATTTAAAAAATTTTAAAAGTCCATGAAAGGCCCCATTATATAAACCCACATTACCATTAACCCAATATATTACTCACTCAGCGAATATAACCAGAAAAAAGTGTGTGCGTGAGAGCGAGAGAGAGGAGGGAATCTAGAGAGAGAAATGGCAATTGGGTTTTGATTCTCGCAGGGAATCAAAGAGGAAGAACAGCGAAAGTTCGAGACTTTGTTGCCCAATTTGTGAGTTCTCTCTCTTTTGCTTTTCCTTTTTTAAATGCTATACTTCCATGCTCTCATTGTTTATGTTTATGTTGCCTTCGTTTTTGTTTTCTTCTTTTTTTTTTGTTGTTAATTATTTTTTTCAAGTGCTTTCCATTTACCATTTCTTATGAGGATTGAGTTTATTGCAGTTGGCGCTGTCGTTCTAGCTTGGCGGATCTTTGTCTGGTTAGTTTCTTGTTTAGTGGGATTTTTTTTTTATAAAAAAAAATTGAATTCTGCTTTAAGTATTGCATTTATGATTTCAAGAATGGTATGTTTTGTAACTTATGGTTTTTCTTCCCTAATCAATTTGCTCCTTTGAGCTCAGAGATCTGATTTGGTTACTTGTCATTTCTCCTTTCTAGCTGTTTTCACTGTCTTATTCGTTTCTGTGTCTTGTAGCCTTTTTTTTTCCTAAAAAATTGTTTTCTCAATAATCTGGCAATTTGGTTGTTTGGTTTTGGTTGCTAGATTGTTCTTAGCAGCCATGAATTCAATGCTGCTAGAAAAGTTTTCCTATCTGTTGTGCCATAAATTGTTGCGTTGAGAACTTTTCTATATATGCGTTTCTTCTTTTTGCAAATTTAGATGATATAAAAATCTCGTTTCTCCAAAATTCCATTTTTGTCTTTTTTTTTTATTTTTTTATTTTTTGTGAGTTAGAATGATCTTTTATCCAGGTTCTTTCTCCTGTAGGAAAGGACTTTGTACTTAATTTTCTTTGAAGATATTATTATTTAGCCGGATTAATTTAGACAGTAACTATATGAATTAATTTTAAGGATATGATTTTCATGTGCTGATTCTTTCTTTTTTGTTATTATCAAAGAAAGAAAGGGTAGCTTTTGGCTCGGAAACATGTTGGAGGGAACTTATCTTTCCTCAAGGGAACTGCCAGCCTCATGTGAGCCAGAAAGCAAATGGATTTACAATGCTCTTCGAGTTGTTGAGGAATCCAACAAACGCCAGTTGGAAGATGGAGAAGATGTTGCATCAAGAAAGCTGCTCAAGCCATTTGATGAACAGGAGAGAAAAGAAAAGATGGAGGACTTGCATGTTCTTCCTGTTTTGCTGACTGATCAATCTGATGATCAGCAGCAAAGAGAGGAGGGTTTGCATGCTCTTTCTTTTGTGCAATCCAATGAAAAGGAGCAGAAACGAGCAGCTGCTCTGAATGATCTTTCTTTTGTTGGAACTGATCAGCATCAGGCAGAGGGTCCCGTTCTTTCTGTTGTACAATCTGATCAGCCAGATCATTGCCAAACTACATGTCTGGTTGGTCTTTTTGTCATGCAAACTGATCAGCCAAATGAACAGCATCAAGTGATGGCGACATGTGTTGTTTCTGCTATGCAAGCTGATCAACCGGAGAATCAGGATCATATAGAATCAGATACGAGTTCGCTTATTAATCAACTTGGTCGGGAAGTTTCAATAAGCTGTCTCGTACACTGCTCAAGGTCTGATTATGGGGCTGTTGCTTCATTGAATAAGAGCTTCCAGTCACTAGTTCGGAGTGGTCTGCTGTACAAACTGAGGCGGGAATTGGGCATTGTGGAGCACTGGATCTACTTCTCTTGCAACCTCCTAGAATGGGAGGCCTTCGATCCTATTCGTGGACGATGGATGCATTTGCCAAGAATGAATTCAAACGAATGTTTCATGTGTTCTGACAAGGAATCTTTGGCCGTTGGTACGGAATTGCTTGTTTTTGGAAAGGAAATAGAATCTCATGTTATTTACAAATATAGCATTTTAACTAACATGTGGACTTCCGGCATGAGAATGAACATGCCACGTTGCTTGTTCGGATCTGCTAGTCTGGGGGAAATTGCGATCCTGGCTGGCGGTTGTGATCCAAGTGGCAATGTATTGAGCTCGGCAGAGCTTTATAATTCAGAAACTGGCACGTGGACTACCATTCCAAGCATGAATAAGGCCAGAAAAATGTGTTCTGGAGTATTTATGGATGGGAAATTTTATGTTATTGGCGGTATTGGAACAGGCAATACAAAACAGCTTACGTGTGGGGAGTTGTATGATTTGGAAAGAAAAACGTGGCGCTTGATACCTGAGATGTTCCCTGCAAGAAATGGAGGGACAGGGAATGAAACATCTGCTGCGGCAGAAGCACCTCCTTTAGTTGCTGTTGTAAATAACGAGCTCTATGCTGCTGATTATGCACTAAAGGAGGTGAGAAAATATGACAAAGAAAAGAACGTGTGGACCACGCTTGGGGGACTGCCTGAACAGGCAGTTTCAATGAATGGTTGGGGGCTGGCATTTAGGGCATGTGGAAATCAGCTGATTGTTATAGGTGGACCTAGGACTTTAGGTGGAGGAATAATTGAGCTTAACTCTTGGGTTCCAACTGAAGGCCCACCACAGTGGGATCTGCTCGCGAAAAAACCTTCAGGCAGCTTTGTGTACAATTGTGCTGTGATGGGATGTTGACTTTATGCAGTTTTAGCAAAACAGATGTAGTGATGGTGTTTGTTCTGTTGGACCATAGATTTTCAAAGATATGGGAATCTGGACAGTGCGTATCTCTGCTTTCCTTTTTGGGGTAATTTCAGGTTTCATTTAGATTATAACTGTAGGAGGTCCGGAGTAACTTTGTTTCTTACTTTTAAATGTTCTATTTCATGTACCTTTTCTTTTACTTTTCAGTCAGAGAGTCAGTTCAGTAACCATAAGAGCTTTTCAAAAGTTTGCACAGTGTAGAACTTGCACAGCTGAATAAAATTAATGTTACAGTGTTAGGTTGTTTCTGATGTTCATGAAATATCATCCATCATTTTACTTTGCTATGGATCCATAATCTTCAATTACTTTTTCATGGAACAATGCAATTCCTTCTCCGAACAAGAGCTCAATACTAGTTATATCTTGGATAGTGTATATGTTTAAAGGGCATAGTTCCCCATGAAGTTAATAGGCAATTGCATACGATTAAAAAGATGCATATGTACTTGATGTTGGGCTGCCTAGAATTCTGAATTATGTTTGCTAATTATTTAACCATCAGTATTTATTCTCTGTTTGAGTTGGCAATGCGTCTGAATTTCAATTTGTTTCCTTACTTTCTTCTGAAGCTCATGAACTTTAGCGATAATTAATTATTCGGTTTTAGTTTTTCAGATGATGGTGTTAGGCATTTGCCTGAGTAGATGACCTCAAGTACTGTGGTGTGGTGGGGTGGTGAAGTCATCACTTGCGTATCCTCAGCCAGCTTATGTGTATCCAACAGTCCTTTAATTAATTGAAAAGCTTTGAGGCGGTTAGAATTGTTTGGAATTACCTGCTTAAGGGTGAGTTGGGCGTTTCAGATTTACATGATTCATCTTTTTAATATTTTGTTACAGTCCAGCTGGCTTTCATATACAGTGCTGCATATATTTGAAAGTTTGCATTACTCTTAAATTGCATGAATGATATATTAGTAATGTATCTTTGATGCTACCATATACAGTCTTCAATTAGCTGTCAAACCTTTATGAATTTGGATTTGTGCAGTTAATTTTTAACAAAATTTATGAACTTGCCAAAAAACTTGGTTTATGTTTCAGTAATAATGCCAGTTTCTGTAATTAATCTTGCCAAAAAAACTAATGGTGCAAGTACTTGATGCAGATGCTATTGTTATTATCATGGGTAGTGCTGTTTCATGAACCAGTAACAGATCGTTCTATTTTGTCCCTGTTTTCTCGATACGAACTTGAAGTCTTTCTGCGCGAGACGCACACTCAGCTTCCTTCATGTTTGGCTGTGACTGGTATAGGAAAAGATGGTGAAAATTGAGAAACACAGTGAGAGAAGGTCCTTAATGTTGAAATTTATCATAATTGAATGTGTTGTGCGTCATCAACATTGTCATGTTTATAATTTGTTGGATTTGTTGTGTACTTGAACAGATGGGTGGTGTGTGCATGGTGGGGATGGAGTTTAGCACATGTGCTACACCTGAGAAGAAGCTGCCAAAAAGGTGGTTGCCTACTTGCCTTATTTATATTTGGTGATTAGCAATGCTCCTTGTGTTTTTTTCTTTTTTCTCCTTTGCCCCCTTCTTTTATAGTTTCTTCTATTACCATTTGATTATTATTAATAATGACTGAGGATTTAAGCTTTCTGGATTCTTTTTGTATTTGACTAGTCTCAAATTGTATTAAACTTCCATTAATCTTGCTCAACTATGGTTGAGGTGTTATTTTCTGAATAAATGATTGTTATTATTATTAGAAATACTACAATTTCTGAATAAGCATGTGTAATTTTAATAAACTCGTGATAATTATTTATGGTTGCTGCTATTTTCAGAGCATACGTATTTTGCTAATGCCAGAAATATGCAACGAAATAAGCTTAAGTTTATGAAAGGGTATTGTTCTAACATTAGCAAAATCTGGTATGAGAATAGCGCATTATCCTAAATTTATATGAAAAAGAAAGAAAAAGGTGAAATGGAAGGAGAGGGAATAGGCAACGTGGGAGTAGATGAAATTCCCTTTACAGTAGTATGTTAAGATCGTAGTTAAAAGTGTACTTGCTTACTTTCTGCAGCAAACAGTTGGCCCTCCAACTTTTTTTTTTAACCTGGAAAAATAAAAGTATATATATTGGACCCCAGGCCATCATATGTTTTAGGCTTGCTGTTCCACAGAATTCACATGCCTTCTTCCTATATTTCATTAGAATGCCACGTCAGTATTCATTTTTAGGATCATTATGATGGATGAGTTCGAAATTAGTTTTCTAATAATTAAACTAAACATGCTAGTGGTGGCCATGGCCGAGTTGGCCCCTTCGGCCCGCCTGGCCCAGCCCGCCAAAAGTCCAGATCGGTCCGCCATTGAACCGGAACTGGTCGAACCGTAATCGGAACCGGTCGGTCGGCGAGCCGGTTTCGGTTCAATATTTTTTTCGAACGGTAACCGTTGTCGAATCGTTAAGTTTAACCGCCGGTTAACCGTTAAATTTAAAAAAAAAATGACGAACCGCCGGTTAACCGGTACCGAAACGCCGGTTAATCGACCCGCCGCCGAACCGTCGGTTCGGCGAGCCAGTGCCGGTTCATCTCCTTTCGAACCGCGGCTCGGCCATGGCCACCACTGCAACATGCGATCTTAACAATTAGTAAGTAGTCTTAACAATTAGTAAGTAGTGGAAAATATTATTTACAGAAGTTTTCTTGTCCTTTAAAATTAATAAGAAAACAAAAGATGTGGAGATTGTTAATTATATATTAATTAAAACTGATACTTTTTATAAAATAAATTAGAGAAATGGAATTGATTCTACATGCCTCTAAAAAAATAAACTTGGCATTAGTTTTGCCTGGTTATGGATTAAAATTTAAAAAAAAAATTACAAAAATCTTATTATTGTAGTATTTTTTATTTTTACTTTTTTTTTTTCTCTAGCAGCGGAGGTGAAAGTTTGATTGTACTTGAGCGTTCGTTGACGAAAAACCAAATAAAATCAGCCTTCTAAGATCTAATTCTGACAACTTTTAGTACTTACAAATTTTGTATCTGCTAATTTTTACTGTCCAACAAGAAAATGTCTTCGTCGGCTGCCCACGAGTCTTATCATTTTTGGCGCTGTCTTTGCTTGTCTACCTTTTTTTTTCATTAATAAATTTAAGGGAAATTACTAATTAACGCTGAATTTTCACATATTATATAAGTTAATCATGTTTTTAACATTATATTTTTTTCTCCTATTTTTTTTTTTTTTTTTTTTTTTTATAATTATGCAGTTTTTTAGAAACTAAAAAGTAACCGTAAATTTGGTGGGTAGGTTGCAGAATTTTTGGGTTAATAGAAGCCAATCATTTACCGAGAATGAGTCCAAATATGAATTAAGACGCGTGTTTAAATGAATATCAACCGATGACGGACACGTGACTTGTTCAGAGAGTTTGCATAATGCACGACTGAAGTTCGCATAATTGGTATGCAAATTCGTTTGAATAACAGCAGTAGGCGTTTCCTTTCAACCAGCGTTTCCAAACATTTACCATCAAATTTCGGACATTTTCACTAGCAATTCAACAGTTTTCGAAATTTTAAACAGCAATTCACTATTTCGATTACCCGATTGTGACAAAAAAAATGTGTCTTTTTGAATTTCAATTCTCTTTATATGTTAGTATATTTTTTATTATTTGTGTCAAGTTTTAGTTTAGCTTAAATTTAAAATAATACTCATTTCTGCTAATATGTTTAAGTAAAATAATATTTTAGGTAGTTTGTAGGCAATAACATTTATATGCGAAATAAAAATCGTATTTGCGATAATATTTTGACTGGTTAGTTAGTTAACAGAATTAGTATGCGAAAAAGAATTTGTATGCGGAAAAAAAATTATATACGATAATAATGTTTGAAGTAGTTTTGTATGCGGAGAAAAATGTATATGCGAAAATAACCGTATATGTATGCGAAATTAATTTACGTTATTTTTAAGGCATATTAGTTCAGAATATTAATAAAAATATATTATTTTAAAAATTATTTTTTAAAAATAAATTGAACAATCATAAAATAAAAGAAATATGAATTAGAAAATATTTAAAAAATTATTTGCAAATACAACATGCAGTAATGGAGCGAGGAGAATTTTCTAGTTCGCAGTAGTAGTGCATGTTAGATCAGAGGCCTGCTAGTCATGATCTATTATTCCTTCAGCAGGAATATAGATCAATTCACGTGTTCGCAAGCGAGGCGAGATACAATAGCCCGTTGCGCACCAGGCAAGCCGAAACGCAAATATGGCGGCAGCATGACGTCGAGCATCCCTGAACACTATTCTACATTAACGAGTTAGGCTTCGGTGCGATGCGAAAAATTGGCTCCATATATTACCATTGTGCTATTCTTTCTGCTTTGGTGGAGCGTTGGCGTCCGGAGATGCACATCTTCCACTTGCCCTTCGGAGAGACGATCATCACGCTACAGGATATGAAGATGATGCTTGGGCTGCCTGTGGACTGACGTGCTGTGGCGGGCCAATTTCAAAGGCCTGTGGTTGGATGACGTCAGTACTGCTTGGATTTTTTGGGCAGTAGGATCATACTCCATTGCACCAGCGGACTTTTGATGACGCCTATGGAGGATGGTGTGCTAGAACACGTTACTAGTAGCGAGCTCGATGCTACATGATGTGGTTGATGGGAGGCCTATTCTACGATTCGTTGAAGAACAGTAGAGCTGGATTCTGGTGCCTATGTTGGCTATCTTCGCCGAATGTCAGCAATACAACTGGGGGAGTGTCATTTTAGCGTATCTATATCGAAATTTATGCCTTGCAGCCATAGGGTGCAATTATATCGGAAGGTGTCTGCTATTGTTACAAGTAAGTTTTTTTTTTGATTACTTCACTTTTTATTAAAAAAACACTACATATGTTACTAAATCACGATTCGATTGTACTATACACAAGTGTGGGCTTGAGAAAGGATCGTCACTCTTCGACCGACACTCCTCGACCGGCATCCTATAGTGTTTCATGGTTGTCCTTATGCGCAGAGGTATATAGTTCTCTCGGTTCCATTTTATGGTTTTATTTGTTAGTATACTTATATTTCCTTGTTTTTGTAGGTGGCGGACAAGAAAAATTTGCAAGACATTAGCAGTCAAAATCTGTTAGTTTACCGAGACCAGTTGTCGGTCTTGATGGACGGCAATGTATTTTTCGAATCATGTTTTGTTGCTTCATGTTTACATTTTTTTAGCAAAACAAACTAATATATATTGTATATATTTCTTTGACAAATCTTGTGGATGCCATATTTTGACCAACTACTGCATGCCTTACCGCCACATTGCAGAGCTGGACAACCCATGTGGACCACCATGATGAAACTCATTGTAACAACCTATATACTATATGTGTCATTAAAAACTGTGCTAATTTTTTTAAAACATATAACACGCCACGTAATAACTAATATAACCCTTAGACCTAATTATTACAAGCCTTAATTATAACTTACAAATTATTTACCTATATACAAACATTAACCACTACTATACTATAACTTACCCAAATCACAATGATATAACTTACATACTAAAAACTCTATATGCGATGCAATGCGAGAGAGAGAGAAAGAGAAAGAGTTTTGGAGATTCAGCTAACCAACTTGAGCAGAAAGAAGGTGGAACTGACGCTGTCAGTTGCCAAACAAAAACCTGACATCATGAAATTGTAATTTGATGAGTTGCATACTCAGCAAGTATAAACTAAAATATTATAAAAATAATAATAAATCACAAGTCAAAATTATACCCAAACCTGTCAATGGCAAGTTTATTTCATATGATTCTATATACTTTACAAGTTGTGACCGATTTACTAATAACTCCACATAGTTCCATAACAATAAATGCATATAACAATGTACACATGTTTATGTCATAAAATTCCATGTACTCTATGAACTATATTCGATATAAGCAATAATACCAAGTAATTCATAATAACAAGTACGTATAATAATATGCAGATGTTTATGTCATGTAATTCCATTTGATTACATTGTGACCCATCGAGCCAGGTACTGCCCTAGGGATTTCAAGTAACAAGTGACAAGTGGCTGACCAGTAACAAAGACTTATATAATTCATAAGTCCATTAATAATTCATATATCGAGCAATAGGTCCCAAGTGTAAATCATGTATTGACCCGTAGGTCCCAAGTGTAAATCATGTATTGACCCGTAGGTTCCAAGTGTAAATCATGTATTGATCCATAGGTCCCAAGTGTAAATCTTTGCTAGTACTGGTCAGGATGGTCACAACTCCTTTTTTTAGTCTTGTATGAATGCATATGATATGTAAACAATTATTATAATTTCCAATATAATTCAAGATGGTTATAAATCATATTTCATAATAACAGTCAAAACATAGCGATATGCAAATGCGAATGTCATATGATTTTATTTAGTTATGTTGCAATCCATTGAGTCAAGTACTGCCTAAGAATTTCACATAACATATAACAAATGGCTGACTAGTAACATAGACCTGAATGTTTCATAAGTCCATTTCATATTCATATATTGGCCTGAAGGTCAATCTGTAATCATATAATGATTTGAATGTCTCTTTGTAATCATATAGTGACCCGAAGGTCCATCCGTCGATTCATATAGAGACTCGTAGGTCTCAACTGTGAAATTTGCAAATACTAGTCAAGATGGTCACAACTGCCTTAATTAGGTCCTGTATGAATGCACTTGCATGACACATGTACATTTATCATAATATTTCATATAATCCAATGACCGAGCTTCAGTACCAGTCCAAACAAGTATCTATATCAGATAATAAATCTCAATAAGTCAATTGGTCAGATTTCAGTATTGACTCAATGACCAAATCACATATTAAATTTCCAATGAATCCAATTCACCGGGCTTCGGTTCAAATAGTTCAATTATATTCAAAGCAAATAAGTCAATTAATCGGGTTTTAGTACCGATCCAAACAGTTTAATTATCATATATAATCAATATCACATAAATCAAGTGACTGAGTTTCAGTATCGGTCCAAACAGTTCAATTTTTCATTTCATAACTATCTCAATTCACAAAAAAAAAAAAAGAAAACCAATTAACTTTACACTTTCCTCACAACTGCAAAGCTAGGTCGAGTGTTGTTTACCCCATCCCCCTCTTACACTCGATGCTCCTATATTATATAATATAACAAATATTCAAATTATCATACAAATGATTCACGTACAACATGATGCATGATTAAACATTTATTCCTTTTAATTAATTTGATTTTATTACAAAATAATATTATTTCCTTTGAATTTTAACTTATAACAATATGTTCTCTATATTAAAAACATTTAAAATGCCATTTAAAATTAATTTTCAAACTTAATTTATCATATACTAATTATATTTAACAATAGCTATAATTATTTAACTCAATTTATTTGCATTAGTCCAAATTATAAAAATAAATTTAATTTAAATAAAAAAGGACTTAATTGAACAGTTTTCAAAGTTTTTAGGGGTTGAATTGCAGTCTGGCAACAAGTTCAGGAGTTAAAATATAGTATTTAGAACTTAATTTGGGCGGAGGGACTAAATTGCAAAACTTTTAAAGTTTCTAAGGACTTAATTGAAATACGGCAGTAACTTTAGGGGCCAAAATATAATTTTCTAAATTCAATTTAAGCGGAAGAACCTAATTGAAAACAATTAAAATTTCAGAAGGATCTATTTGAAAATGCGCTAGAACTTCAGGGGTTAAAATGTAATTTGTCAGGAATTAAATCTAGCAGGACTAAATTGAAAACAATTAAAACTTTCTTGGAAGGACTAAATTGCATTAAATTATAAACTTTAAGAGTCAAAATGTAATTTGACCAAATTCAGGTACTCAAGAGCAAATTTTCGTCAAAACGCAGCTTGTGCTACCATTTTGATCATCTTCTTCCTCAGACTCGCACCTACCTCCCCGATGCCCTGTTTCTGACCTCCTTTTATAGCTGATTTTCCGATGATTTACGGCTGCTTTTCGGCTATTTCTTGCACCAAATCCTTCCCAAAAACTCCCTAAAGCTATCCCAACACTCGTAGGGAACCCATGCAAGCTGGTTTTTCCTCTTTTTCTCTCTTTTTCTTCATTCCCACACACCGCTCTGTTTTCGGTTCTCTACTATTTTTCTCACTTTTTGTGTTTTCTCCTCTCTTTCTTTCCTTTCTACTTCATTCCTAATCTTCCTTAGACTCTAAAGAACCTCTGGAATGGTTCATAGGTCTCCTCTTTTCTCTTTTCTTTCTTTTTTCTCTTTTCTCTTTCATTCTCATCTTTTTTGTTTTCTCTTCGTGGCTACGGTTTCTCTCACCTTTTCAACCTTTCATCCAGCCTCTAAACATCTTAGAAACAGATCTCAAAATTAAACTTTACACCTCCTACTTTTTTTTAAGTTAAATAATCCATAATTATCCTAAACCACACTTTATTCTTTTCCCTTTCTTTTTCTTTTGTTTTCTACCTAAAAACCAACCAATTTCCTCCATTTCCTTTCATTTAAAACATTAAAATAATATTAATAAATAATATTTAAAGTTTTTCTGAAATCGGGTCCGAAAAATATTCGCGGCTTGATCGCACGCCCGATGTCGACTCCGGTACCTTAACGATGTTAGTGGAACCAAAATTTTTACAACGTTGTCGTGGTTTTAGGGTTCCAAAAACAAATATATTCATTTAATTTCCAAAACATACAATTTCAAAACAATTCCTTTTTAAATTATTCGCATTACCGACATTTTATCAGTCACGACAGTTGAAACCCAAGACATTGCTTTATATACTTCAACTGACTGTAAACAAGCCTAATAAACTTAACTTATTCGCATTCTTTACTTATTTTCCAATATCATATTCTATATTCAATTTCTTAACATGTGAGAAATCTCTATTTAAAATGATATTTATGCGGTAAGAAATATGAAAATGCATGTTATGCTTGTAATGTCGTCATGTATGAAGCTCAGTTTGGTTAGAGATGTCACACTCATATTCATTGAAGTGGTCGAGTTTCACGTACCTAACAAGGCGGTTCGACAGTTTGGTATCGGTAGAAGATACCTAATCAGACTTTGCTGCTAGGTAGGGATGAGCATCAGATAATCTTATCGTCCTGCATAATGATATACCGCCTAGCGCTATTGTATTTTATTCACACCATAGTAAATTAGTCGCACCACATTTCTATTCACCTGAAAAAATCTGCGTACCCGATCAACAAGTTGATCGAAAGACAATTGAGCATCGATGCATATTGTTCCATCAGCGCAATTGTAATTCAGACCAACTACGCCATCCATAAGTGGAATTGAGAAGGGATCTATATATATATACAAAAAAAACAGAGATAAGAAAGAAAGAAGAAAGGAATGAGGTGAAAAATAAAAAGAAAGAAAACAAACGTTTGAGTTAAATGTTAGAAATAGAAGTGAAGAAAATAGAGGGCAAGAATGAGAGATACATAAATAGTACGCAAAAATGAGAGATAGAAAGCAGATACAGAAAATAGGGCGACAGAAAAAGAAAAGAAAAGAGAGAAAAGAAGGAAAAGGAGGAGAGAAAAAAGAAGTTTAGAGGTTTCCTAATGTCTAAAGATATACAGAAACAAAAGAGAAAGGACAGAAGAGTGAAAATGAAGAAGAAAAATAAGGAAAAGAGAAACAAAACAGAAACAGGGGAAGAAGAGATAAAACCTACTCCTTAAAGTTATAAGTCTATGCAATTGAGTCCCTCAGGAAACTTTGAATTATTTTCTATTTAGTTCTTTTGGATTATAATTTTTGCAAATTATATTTTAGTCTCTGAAGTTCTAGAACGCATGCAATTGAGTATTTTTATAAATTTGAAATCTTTTCAATTAGGTCCCTCTGCCTAATTATATTGTAAATATTGCAAATTGACCCTTGAACTACTGTTGGACTTCAATTGAACCCTTGGAAAATTTAAAATTTATGCAATTAAGTCCTTTTGGGTTTAATTTAGAATTTATTTTATAAATTGGACTAATAGGTCTATTAATCAAACTAAATTATGATAAATATTGTCAAATACAATTAATATATGATAAATTGAGTTTAATATTGAACTTGAATAGCCTTATTAATATTTTAATATAGTAAACATATGACGAAAGTTGAAATTTAAACGAAATAAACATATTCTAGAAATATTATTAATATAATAAAAAGAGAATTAATATAAAGTCATGCATCTCATTTTATATGAAATATAAATGAGGAACTTAAAAATTTATATTGAATTATATAGGATCATCGAATATAGGAGGGGAGCGAGGGAAGTAAACCGAGGTCTGATTTCAGTTCTTATTTTGAGGTAAGTATAATGATTTGTTATTTGTAATCAAGATGTTGATTGTATGTTGGATCGATATTGAAGCCTAATCAATTGATTATACTGAAATTGATTGTTTATTTATTATTTGTTAGATCGGTACTGAAGCTCGATCAATTGATTATATTAAAATTGTGATAATAATGCACAAGATTATATAGATGTCATACAAAAGCATTCATATAGGACTTCACAAAGGAGTTGTGACCATCTTGATTGTATTTGCAAAATTTCACAATCAGGACCCACGAGTCATTATATGAGTTTACAAGCAAGACCTACGGTTCGATATATGATTTTACAAATGGACCTGAACTTGATACTGATTAGCCATATGATATATAATGTATGATATATGAAATTCCCGAGACAGTACTTGGCTTGATGAGTCACAACGAAATTAAATAGAATTACATGGCATAAGTACATGCATATTGATGTAATTAATTATTGTTATGAAATCATTGATATTTAGATTTAAATTATAGGAGTTTATACTTGTTGAATATGCGAATCAACCAAATCGCAATTTATGTTTTAGGTTCTTGAATGCAACTGATAGAGTTAGGTCATAGCCTTAAGTGTAGAACTTCACAGTCATTTTGCACAGGTCGGTCAGCTAAGCATAGGACTTCTCTTCTGAATTGTCACATTCACATGTATGGTTTTTTTAATAGGTTTATATTAAATAATGTATAAGTATAATATTGTGAAAATTTTATTTATAGATTTATATGCTATATGATATAAAGTAGAACATGTGACAACTATTGTAAATTATAGTAAATGACGTATGACGTGTAATATATAAAAAAATAATGTGATTTGTTTAATAAATGACATATATAGGGATATGGTTGTCACGAGTAGGTTTTTGGTATCAGAGCTAGTATATGAACCTATAGGGCATAATTTCATGCATGGTACTAAGTACATTCATACATATTGTATTGACATATTTATGTAAATAGAAATATGGAGCATGATCATGAGTTACAGAAAAAGAAAGGGTTCACCTAGCCTAAAATATTTTGTAGGAGAATCATTTGAGCCACATGCACATAAACATGAAAATGAACCAGTCACAAGGAGTAGAATTATAAAGAGCTCAGGAAATTAGGCGTAGTAGATTTCTTTGGTACCATAGATCTTGCTGAATCCAAGACATGCTTAAGCCTACAGAGAGGGTGTTTTATATGATGCAGTGTACATCAGTGGAGAAGTTTGATTATGTTGTATCACTGCTCTAAGGTGATGTATATAACTGGTAAGAGAAAATTCCCAACTCCTTTGTTCAACCTTCGGTGTTAACTTGAGAGGATTTTCTCTATAAGTTCAAAGATAAATATGCACCAAAAGTATACAGAGATTAGATGTGACACCCCAAACCTAACCCTACGTCGTTCCGAAGTAATTTTCATGCATTACGTGCATTTTCATTAAAATGCATCATGATTTGATTTGATAAATAAGTTAAACATTGAATATATGATTTGGATATGATAATATTTTTGACACTTAACTTTTGTCCCAAAAAGTACCAATGATGACAAACATGCCAAAGCTTGAAGAAATCTCCAGAAATTCCTAAAACAGCTCATGTTCGCTCAGCTCTCAGATTATTTTAAGTTTTTCCCTATTCCCAGATTTAATGCTTTCAATTCGATTTCAAAAATTCATTTTTCTTCCAAAAAATGTATATTTGAGCCCTTTTCTTTTTAATTTTAAAGAAATTAAAATAGAAAAATAGAAGAGAAAAGAGATTCCGATTTTAATTTAATTTTCTTCTTTGTTGAATTTTTTAATTTTGATTTTAATTTTTTTTTGTTTTAGTTTCAATTTGAAACTTATTTAAAGAGAGTTTTAGTTTTTGTTTTTAAATAAAAAAATAAAATTAATGAGAGAAAATGGAAGAAAATTGAAGAAAAGGATGAGATTGAGAAAGAATAAAAGAAGTTGGGTGAATTAGAAAGGAATTGAAAGCAGGAAGGACTTGATTGAAAACGGAACTAAAGTTGAGGGGGTGAAAATAAAATTCTGGAAACAGTAGGGGTGGAAAACAGAAAGGGAAAATAGATCGAATCGAACCGGAATGGGTTCGATTCAAGGTTAGGTCTGGGCTGAAATTGAGGAAGTAAAACGGCCGTGTTTTGACTTAAAACGGTGCCATTTTTGTTTGGGCAGAAACAAAAAAAAATGAAACAGAAAGAGGAATTAGGGATTTGAGGAGAAATTGAATTACAGTCGAGAGAACAGAAAGATGGGGACGAAATTGAAGACAGTGACGAGAGGAAGGAGGAGGGAGTAAATGGAAACGAGCTCAACAGAATCAAGATGGAAATGAAAGCAGTAGATATCTTCACACGTAACAGAATGCTTACGTGAAAGAACAGAAAGGAAGAGTGAGAGAGAAAAGAGAGGAGGTCGAAGCATAACAGAAAAAAAAGGAGCGTTGCTGGTCGTTGGAGTTCATACGAAGCACTCTAGAAAGAAGTTGAGGGACATATGGACGAATTGGGGGCTGAGAAGGCTTTGGGAATAAAAGGCAGAAGATGATTCGAGAGCAGGGGGAGGGTTCTGGAGAGCATTTGAGAGAATTGGAGGAGAGGGCGTTCGTTTGAAGAAAAACCATTCTGGAAAAAGAGAGGAAAGTGTGAACTAAATTTTCTTTTCTGTTTTGAAATTAGTTTGGAATTTCGTAATTAACTTTGATTCTGATTTCAAAATTAATTTGGAATCGAGAATCAAAGCTGGTTTTTGATTTTCTTCTTTCTGTAAACACCTGTTTCTGGAACATTGAAGCTGTAGCTAAGGAACTGGAAATTTCTCTGTAGAAATTTTGGCAATAATCTGAGGTACACTTAGTTCGTTTCCTTTTATTTTCAATTTTAATTTGAAATGGATGGAATTACCTGGGAGCCAGATTGAATGTTCATTTCTATTTACTTTTCTATTGATGATTGAAAGTGATGAGTGTGGTTGTGTTGCTTCTGCCTCTTAAATCTTGTTTTCTGTTTACTGCCTATCCGTTTGCATTTAATCTAGTTTTTTAAGATCTTGTCATTCTGATGTTCTGCTTGATTATAATAGAAATTGCTTATGTTTCTGAGATTAGCTCAGATTGTCTGCTAATCTGTTTGATTTCATTCTCTGTTGGTTATTCATATTTTGCTAGGTTGGGTTCTGTCAATCTTAGTAATACGTTGTTTGCTGTGTTATTTACTTTGTTTGAATCAATATTTTGCTTCCTAGGTTTTTATTTTGGTAGAATTTGGTCCAGGTTTCCATGGAATGTGTATGTCAGTTTTAACAAGTTCATGAGCCTAGAAATTGAGTTAGTCTTCATACTGGTCTTGGTTTGTTGATTGGCTAGGCTGTGGGTTATGTTCTCTGCATTGGTTAATTTTTGATTTCTGATGACGGTCCGATTCGGGCGGACGACTTTTCCGATTTAAATTAAACCGAAAAAAAAAAACTTAGGATTTTGAATTTGAAAAAGCAGTGATAAAATATTTTGGATGATTGCCGAACTAGTCGGTCTTAAAAAATTTTGAGTCGCCACCCGTCGGGAACCGGTTTTAAGAAACCAAATTTAATTAAGAAAAAGTTGACTCCGTTTTAAAATTTTTGGATAAAGCATTGGTTGAACCA
>CANUEY010000676.1:0-14863 GCA_948099555.1 Croton setiger | reverse complement strand
ATCTCAAATCAAAGGAACATATAAACCAAATAAATGATTCTTTAACCTAACTCTTGAGTTAGGTTTCAAAATTGCAAAATATAAACATAAGTACCATACCTTAGAATAGCTATGCTCCAAGCCTTGAGCTCTATATCTCTTCCTTTTTCTCTCTTATTTTCTATTTTAAGGGTGGGAAAAATCAACTCATCATCAAATTCCAAACTCTCTACAACCTCTCCTATATATACATGTTACATTGGAAACTAGTATTCAACCAACACCTAGCTAATAAATGAGCTGACATTATAATATCCAAAAAATTTTAGTTAGGCACATAAATGATAGCACAACCATATAATTTCAGAATCTGACCCTGAATTTGATCTCGACTTTTGGTTAAGATAACAATAGAATTAGAGGTTGGTGTAGGAGACAAAGCTGTTCTTCTATGTCTTAACTATATGTGAGCTGTGGAGTCACTCAATTTGGAGCTGTACAAAATAAGTTATGGTCAAATTAGTAAACAATTTGCATTCTATCTCTAGATAGTGCAGTAGGGTTCGATAGAAAATAACACCAAAAATAATGTATAATTTGGATTGATATGAAATTTTATATGAATGTAGCCCCGGATGTCTAGTTTCATTTAGCGCAAGATTTATTAAATTTAAAGTTGTACAAAATGAGTTATTAATAACTAAAGGAAGTTATGAAGGAATATAAAAAAGGACCTAAAAGAGATTTTCCAAAAGGTCAAAGAAGCTTAGGTAAAATCAAAATCTAGTTTCGGAACTTTTTAATAGCGCTGATATCCAACTTTGGAAGTGTGATCTTGAGATCAACTAGGTCATAGTATCTCTTATCACTGCCCCTCGTTTTTTTTTTTTTTTTCGAAAATGCACAAATAAAAAGTTATTGGAGGAAGAAGTTTCTACAAAGGATTAATTAGTAAATACATAAGAATGAGGGGTTAAAATACTAATAAGGGAAGATGAAGAACAATTAAACTATAAAGGACTAAAATGAAATTTTTATAAGGACCTAAATGAAAGGAAGTATAAAGTTTAAGTATTAAATGATATGAATTCAAAATATAAGGGTCAATTAGTAATATGGATGACTAATGCCCAAGGAAATTTAGGTAAAGAAGACACATGGTTGTTGGGTTGGCATGAATTTGTGCCATGGAAGTGATGTGATTAAATATGTAATATGGACAAATGATCCAATATATAAAATGAAATACGTTTGATAAAAAAAATGATGTTATATATAATACTATTTTAAATGGGTATTGTCGAGTTGGTAACATGGATCATTTCAACTATTGAGCGAATGGAGCACTGGGGTTGAGGCCAAGTTACATTACTTACAATTCTCCGATTGACAAGTTCACTGACATGCAGAAGATGGATAAGGCAGAAGAATTGGTGAAGAAGATGAAAGTGGGGGAGTTTTACCCACTGTAGAGATATATAACATCCTAATTGGTGGCTATGGATCAATCCGCTCTTTCAATAGGTGTTTCCAAATGCTTGAAGAAATGGAAAACATCTGTATAATATGCCTATTGATGGGAGTTGCCTTGGGGAAATTAAAAGATGCTTTACAGTTCTTCGTTGAGATTTCAAGAATGGAAATAACTCCAACTATTGTAACTTACAATACACTCGTTAACAGTCTCTACAAAAAAGGAAGTTGACGGAAGCTGAAGAGATGCTTTCCGAACTTATGAGCAGTGGTCATACTCATACAAATCATTAATCTCACGATATGAAAATGCAGGAATGCCCTGAAATGTTTTGAGCTATATGCAGCCATGAAGTTGGGCATAAAACCTACCATACGCACATTTCATCTACTAATGCAGCGAGAAAAACATAGAGCTTGCAGAGAATCTGTTTGCTGAAATGTTACAGATGAATTTGATTCTAGATCGAGTTTTGTATAATGCAATGATTCACTGCAGCAATCAAGTGATGCTCGGGAGATTGTGTCAATATGTGCCAGTGGGTTTCCATTTCATTCTGAATGAGAAAATAGGCATTGAAGCAGACAGATTTTGCAGATATTTTATTTTACTTTCTACAGGCTTCTTAACATGTAGCACAATCCAAATATGTATTTTGTATATTCCAGGCTGTTAGCTTGGATCATCATCAGGATCATTGATAACAACTCATCTTAATGCTAATGAAGCAACGCATTTATTATGAAAGGGTAATAAGATAGTAACTAAAGCAAATGAATTACTCCAACTTGATGCCTCCTATTTATAGATTGCAAAGTCAAATTCTGATTTGGAAGAGGGAAAATCTCCACAGATATTGTTCATGCGTATTGCTTATTTAGGGTCTGATTCTGGATGACAGTAACTATGAGAAAAACAGAAAAGATGCTCTGTAATGAAGTTTTCTGCACTAAATTTCCAAAGCAAAACAAAGTGACAAATCAATCAATAAAAAAGAAAGGAAATGCAGAGTGCCATGAAACTCAAGGCATTATTATTTGAATTCCAATTCAGGTTCCATCCTCAAACACTAAGAAACGACAAACATGAAAATCTCACCAGAACAAAAAGAATTTAAAGCACTTTGAGCATATCCTCAGCACCACTGAAGGTAAAAGCTCCTCCTTCTTCCAAATTGAGCACCTTAACAACTCCATCCTAAAGAACTAGAAATGAGTTGCTTTTATGAATTTATGTAATACTTTGTTTGTTGTAGTATTTTCAAATGATATGAAGTTGGAATCTTCCTTTTTTTTTTCTTTAACCTTGTCGTAACTTATGCATGTCTCTCCGAGTTGATCTTGAATTTAAGTTACTGTTTATTATTAAAAATTGTTGACTAAAATCTTAATTCCTCTCTTGATATGATAGGGCTCCTTTGTTTGAGATGACTGGGAGTGCTTCCGCTGTGTCCTTTGGGATGTTGATTGCGTAAGTTCAAATCTCACTAGATGATATTTCTTCATCTTCTCATATTTGTATTTTTGGCTTCCATTGTATGTATCAAAATTCACTAGCATATCTTGATGCAAGATAATAAGAGTTCATGCCTGAATGCTTCTATTTTTGAGGATCACACGTGATTAAATGTATTCTTTCAAATTTCTGTTATTATTGTCATTAATCATAATTCTTCTTTCTGAAATTATGATCTTCACCCACGTGTACTTTTCCTAAAAATGAAACATAGGACTCGAATTCTTGGAAACCCTCAGCCTACTGCAGAAAAATTATGCAGTTGACAGATCTTAAAAGCATATGAAATTTTAGATTTCATATTCAATAAAAGAAGAGAGATTGACCTAGAAGATTTTTTAACCGAGTTTATCGAATTTTCATAGATATCTTTTAGACAAAAGGTCTTTATTTTGTCAGAGTTGTGCATTTCGACCACCGAAATTCTTGTTCAAGTTCATTCTAAATGATACACTAGTTTGGTTGCTAAGTATTGGATATAGATTTTCTACTTATATTGTTGTTTCTGTGTGCTGCATTTTTAGTAAAATATGTACTGTTGTTTTTCTGTGCCTTGCATTGTTTGGTGTGAGCTTTATATGCCCCTGACGTAGTATTGGATGGATGTATAAATTTGTACGAGCAATATACCACGTTGCTTATGCTACTGTATCTGATTTTGAGCAGTGATCAGTAAATCAGTAAATGAGATTTAATTTAATTGCAGAACAGAGCTACTTCAACTTCAAAATTGCCTCCCTAACACATTTTTAATCTTTATTGTTTATCCTGTTATACCATGTAAAAGAAGTGGCATGGCCAGTAGCCAATTGGCTTATACGCCAAACCTGTGGCCTGTTGAGTTGCCCGGGTTCAATGCTCTCCTTCAATCCGCATCCCGAGCGTGCAGGCATTTCATAACTATGTAAGAAAAAAATAACGTGTAAAAAAAAAAAAAAAAGTGGTTACATAACGAAATATTTTCCATCACCATCATGTTATGGGACCAATAACATAATGAATGCAAAAATTAGAAAGACAAAAAAGGCAGCATATGGTAGAAAATTTGCCTAGTTTAGACATTATAGGGCCTTCTGGAAAACATCTCAAACACAGTTCCGTATGACAAAATATTCTCATGGTTAAAACGTGATGATTTCACTAACTTCATGATCTGAGATTTTGCTTGGAATTCAGCAAAGAACACACAAGTTCAAAATAGAAACCAAAAACAGAAAAGCAAATGTATTTTTATTTCAGGACATCATGTTGTCCCACGTTGAAATGACAGTATCTTCCCGCCTACAATATCCATACACATAAAATGGAACATCAACCAATTCAATGTTTGTGAAACTCCCAAGAGGTTTGCCAAATCCTGCAAATAGGTAGCAAAGATATCAATCTCATGAAATATACAAGTAGGGAATTCAGCAAGCAAATAATTTTATTGTAGTTGTATCCAGTTAAGACAACAATATTTGGTGTTCTAATGTAACATTTAACCCTGGCTAATTCATATAGGATGGCATTACCTTCACAGATACTAATTAACCTTTTGGAATTGCTTTCTAACCAAAACATGATCATATTTCAAGGAATGCCTGATGTTTGAGAGAAACATTTACAGAGGTTCAAACAGGTTTGATTTTGACTAGTCTGTTAAATGTTCAAACAGTTCTATGAAATAAACATCAAATAACAGCTCAGACATTGCCCCGTAGTTATTTAAATGGGCAAGAAGCAGGCACACTTCCAGTGAGATCGGATTATAACAAAAAATGATGTCAAGGTATTTTATATGCTACTTACCATAATTAATCACATACAATTCCTCCAAAGCATGGAAATTGGAAACTAATTCCTTCTATAGCTGGCAATTTGTTTACACATAGGATTTACCTTTTAGAAATGCTTACTCGACATGTGATGTAAGGACATCATATTTCTACAGAAGTTTGACGTATGGAGGAACTATTTACAAAAATTTGCAAGGGGCCAATAGGTGTAAAGGTAAGGTAATAAAAATAAATTGAATATGACAAAAGGAATTTTTTAAGGTCTAGAACAAGCAGATCTTTAAAAAAAACTACATACAGGAAAGCCAAACCAAGTCAGCCAAACTACAAGAAACAGTAAATTAAGACAAAGGAAAAAAAAAAGAGGTTTGCAGAGTTTGAAATCTTCTAAAAAAAACAGAAGATCAACTCGTCCAAAAATGGCCAGCTCATGACAACCATGTAAACTAGTCAAATCTCAAGCCTAGTTCTTTGACCAAGTTGTAACCTTGTACATATACATTCTTTATAAAGTAATATAGCTTCGTATACATATAAGGTAAGCCAATAACTAAAATACTACCAAGGAACCAATTACTAGAAAGAATTTAATGGAGAAAAAAACAGAACACTTACAAAGTGAAAATTATCATGTAGATGCACCTAGGCATGCACTTTATGCCTCTTTGAGGAGCACACTTTTCTGTTAAAGGCATTAATAGTTGCATGCCTTTCTGTTTAGGCATGCGCCTGATCTAGGCAACAAATCCTTGAGGATTTGAAGCACTAGGGAGTCACCCCATGTGCCTTGCAAGCCTCTGGCACACCTTTAATAATCACCACACCATACCTAAATCCACCTAGTAGTTCAGTTCTTACTTTAGATTTCAAATTCCAAAATAAACAGACTGTGATGGTTTAAAAGAAACTTGTGAAGAGGTAACAAAGTCCTCCAACTTACAGAAAGAATATAAAAATACATCATTGATGGGATATGTGCATGGTTGTCAAACTCGAGAGTCAAAGTAAACTCGGAAAGGGTACATAAACTCACCCGAGTTTATGAACAAGTAAAAATACCTATAATTCTGTAAAAATTTACCCAAATACTCAGATATATCATATATTATCATCATTCAATAACTATCAACCGCTAATTCTCTAAATTTTAATCGCATTAAGCATTATGATAATCAAAATATGTAACTGAAATTTGCAAAATGTCCCACCAATTACATTATGAGTAACTGATATTAAACTAAAAGCAATTAAAAAACAATAATGAAAACCTTATTTGCAAAGAAATAAAACAGCACATAAGAAATATAACATCATCATTCATCAAACTTTCATCATTAATCATCAGCATTCAAAGAATCAATCGACAACATAAAGAAAGAGTAACTATCCTATTTCCAAGGCAGCACAGCTGAAATTTCCAACAAAGTAAGCCAGAAAATGAGGAATAAAGCAGGCAGCAGGAGCAGCTAGGTTGATTGAAAGCACAAGTGATCATCACCATCATCCTTCATTATCAATGATTAATTTATCACCATTCAAAGAATTAAAAAAGAAAGAAAGAAAGAAAGAAAAGAAAAGAAAATAATCCAGCACAGCAGAAATCCCAAACAAAAGAAAATTTTTAACGACAAACTTAAATGATTATAATCCTAAATAAAGAGAGGACTGACATCGGAGATATCAGAGATTGATTCAGAAAGATTTTCCCCCCAAAGTGCAAGAGTATTTACTAAACGAGAAGCAGAACTGAAATTGAGGAAAGCAAAACTAATTTAAATTAGAAATCCCTTATCTGATTGTTCTTCAATGTGAGCAGTTGAAGTGGCAAAAAAAAAATCCATGTACAAATGGAACCTTGAATGCAAAATAGAAATTATAAACTAGAGCTTAGGTTGATTAGATGAGAGACGAAATGAGGTTGAAATCGATCTGTTGGATGGAGAAGGCGAGAGAGAGGTTATGAAATCAATTAATTAGGGTTTGAAATCCAGAGTTTTTGCCCAAAGCAGCAACTTGCTTTGGCTGATTAGGGTTTTGGTGAGCAGCACTGAGGAGTCAGTGAGACAGGAAGAAGATTAGGGGTCCAAAAGATTCAGATAAGAGAAGGAATCTGGCAGAAAACACAGTCACTTTTGGTTTGGTCTTTAAAAATAGAAACTGAGGTAAACTCACCCGAGTTTACGAGTTTCACCAAGTCAATTTTTTCAGCTGAGTCTATGCAAAAACGATTTCAAGCACAAGTCGACTCAATTTCTACCCCTAGAAACGTAAAATTGGTCAAACTCTCAATTAGTTACTGTTTTGAGTGTTTTCTACAACTATGGTCACACGGATCAGATGATAGGCATCCACAATTCAGACCATTATTTTAAAGTATTTCAATCTCCATCATCTTCCTTCAGTATTTCATGCTAATTTTATACATTAAAAGTCAAGTATACATCTTGTTCTCATTGTACAAGGAAAAGAGTATCCACAAACTGAATCAAGAAACATTCAAATTCTTTCAGATATCAGACTGTAAAAATCAAACGCCCCAGATTCACAAAAAGAGATAATTGGAGAAAAATTAGGAAAAAATATTTACACAGATACCCTTACAACTGAATATCATTTTATTGCTTAAATTTTACAAGAAATCACAGTTAAAAACTAATAGATGCTGAAAATCCATCCATCCAAGCTCCCAGTTTGAGCAAACACAACTCATCAATCAAACCACAGGAAAAATTAACATATTTAAAAACCTCAATAATCATATACTTCAAGTCTATACACAATATTTGCTGTCCAAAACAACATACAAATAAACAGTATTGAGTAATAATGGGAAAAGTGGTCTGGAGAGAATGATGAAGATTTCTCTAAATTCGAGATTCCCATACTTCCTAAACCCTCAGGCCACCAACCCCTAACCAAAACAAAATAAAAAAGAACAGGTGTACTATATGTATATCTAGCACCATAAATTCTTCAAGCCTAATTCAGATATCCAAGAAAACTGGCTAGTTAAATTTTATGAATATAATAAGACAACCACTCGCAATTTCTCAGCATATTACTTTACATGATTATTTGAACAAATCCCATCAATCAATCTCCATAATAAACCAGACAACGAGGAAATCAGAAGAGCATCATGGAAGCAATTAAAATTCACATTCTCACAAATAGAAGCATCCCTCATTTATTTATGATGAACAAGACGTAAAAATCCCGTAAGAATGAAGAAATGAGGAATACCAGCGTTGAGAGTCCGAAAGACCGATCGATCAGTGACCGTGCTCCTTGGCGTGCTGTTGGTGCTCGAGATGGCGGCGTTCATTGGGAAGAGCAACAAGGTAGAACATGGCCATGCCGCCGAAGCAGACATGGTAGAGAGGATCAACGGAATCAGTCTCGATGTACTTTACACGGTAATTTTCGAGAGCTCTCTCCAGCGATTTCTTCGCGTTGTCGATCGATAGCATTGGTTTAACGTGACTAGGAACCTCCTTCAATTTCAAACCCTTAATCTCGTTGTAGAATTTCCTTAGCGCCATTCTTCTTTAGGTTGCGGTTTTCTGAATTAGAAGCACAAACCCTAACTCCCCTGCTGATTTTCGATAATAAAGGTGAGTCGTTGAGTCGAGAACTTTAATATTTTTAGTCGGACCGATGATAGGTATAGTGACGGCGAACACTACGGGTGCATTAGAAAAATAAATACAAAATTTAAATTGTAAAAAAAAATAAAATTTGAAAATTAACAAATCTAGTAGTTTCCCACGATAAACTTGCAAAACATTAATTACAAAATCAAATATATTTAAACTTACAGAAGATGAACATGAACTTTTCACTTTTGCAATTTGCAGGTTGATCTTGCAAAATTTACAAATTCATCTTGCGAAAGTAAATTTTACAGAGACTCAACTGATTCAAATAATAATAATAATAATAATAATAATAATAATAATAATAATAATAATAAAATTCTAATAATAATAATAATAATAATAATAATAATAATAATAATTGGGATAATAATAATAATAATAATAATAATAATAATAATAATAATAATAATGATAATAATAATAATTAAGATAATAATAATAAGAATAATAATAATTAGGATAATAATAATAATAATAATAATTAAGATAATAATAATAATAATAATAATAATAATAATAATAATAATAATAATAATAATAATAATAATAATAATAATAATAATTTCAATTTAATCTATCAACTACTTCATATAAAAACTTATTCATAATTAAAATAATAATTTTAATATTAATTTTTTTTAAAAAAAAAAATCTTAGATGCTACTTTTGTCAATATATTTTATGTAAAACAAAAAACATCTCAAGTATCAGTAATTTATTAATTTCAAAACATATAACTTAATAAAAATTGAATTAGAAATTTATTTATTATTTATCAAAAAAAAATAATGAAATTTAAAATGTGGACATAGGATAATACTAACGCAAGTTTATCTTGCGTAACAGAAACTTTTGCAAGACCATTTAGCGTAACTACCTCACTTTCGCAATCCCATATCGCCTATGTAACTTAATGAAGCCCGGTAATAAAGGTTTAGGGTTTAGATTAAGCAACGAAGCAATGAGACACGGCTACGTCTGAGATTAAAACTTCCGCAGGCCAATAATGCGAAAGTAGGAGGCAGAAAAGAACACGTGGCGGGAGAACAGTGGATATTTGGCTGACGCCACATCACGAATCCGGAGGATCGGAGACTCCCCAGAATGTACACGGAGATTACATAGGCTCGACTGAGGCCTACACCGCGTTGGTGAGTTTATTAGTTTATTTATTTTATTGATGTATTTAATTTATTTAATGAATTGTCGTATTTAGTTTTATTTATTTCAATTGATTTTAATATATATTTTTGACAATCGTAAGCGAAAACTGCAAATATGGTTGCAAATATGGCGGACGGCATACTAGCTCGGCGTTTCGAGCGATTGTTGACCGTTAATGATTGCTTGCATACGATCGAAACGATTCGCGACGAAGTACGGCGCAGTTTGCAGATCCATCAGACACAGCCAGATATCGTGCCTACACAGACATTTGGCACTCAAGTGGGTCCACATATGCCCCAGGAAGAAATTTGCCGCGGAGGGCGTGGAGGTCGCGTGCGTAACAGCGGTAAACGGCGACTACAGCCTCTGCCGAGACACGCACCGCCACCGGCACATGTGTCACCGCACATTTCTGAGCAGGATGATTATAGTTCATTATTTGAAGCACATGAGTTGAAGGCCATTTTTGCCAACATGACCGATGAACAGCATCGGGACCTGGAGAATTTGGAGCAAACTTTGAATCAACAAGCGAACGAGGCATTGGGCCAGGGGGATATTGATGTTCCGGAGGAGCAGACTCCTCCATTAGCGTTGAGGCAGGAGACTAGGGCTAGGAAGGCTCCCCGATATCCCGGGTCTTCACACATTAAAGAATTCCCTCGATGACGGAACGAGAACGATTAGATATTTTGTAATTATTTTTGGTTATGTGATTGATATATTATGTAAATATCTGTTATATGATGTAAATAAATTTTCAATTCAATTATTATTAAGTTA
The DNA here is from genome assembly GCA_948099555.1 of Croton setiger. NCBI lineage: Eukaryota > Viridiplantae > Streptophyta > Magnoliopsida > Malpighiales > Euphorbiaceae > Croton > Croton setiger. Next base: position 4,508 of record CANUEY010000676.1, on the reverse strand, counting down.
TATGTTTTGAAAATTAATAAATTACTGACACTTGAGCTGTTTTTTATTTCACATGAAATATATTGACAAAAGTAGCATCTAAGATTTTTTTTTTTAAAATATCAATTTAGTTCTTAATAGATGCAGACCATATATAGTAAACCTAAATTGAGAGGAGGTCACTTTGGTGACCTTGACCTAGGGAAGGATGACCTTCCACTAGCCTCGGTGGAAGGGTGACCTTTCCATGTCGTCAGTGGTGGAGCTAGCTTGTGCTAAGTATGGCACAAGCCAATCCTAAAAATTTGCTCATCATTTTTCTTTCACTTCTTTTTAAAACAAATAAAAATGGTTAAAACTCCAATATCACTGTTCATAAAGTCTAATAATATATTTTGTTTGGTTGTGTAAGGAAGATGAAGGCCAAGCTTGCGTCAAATATATGTGTATATATACACTTTTACTTAGCTAAATACATGTAATTTTAATTAAACAATGATATTACTTTTCTAAAAAAGTGAATTAATTATATTAAAAAAGTAAGAGTAATTAGATACTTAAATAATTCTTGTCATGTTTCGATTCAAATTAGTTTGAGACCGTTAAATGAATTTAAATATGATTATATCTTAGAACACAAAGTGGATATGCCAAAAAAAAGTGCAAGTAAATAGATACTTTTATAGTTGAACAACATCTAATAATTGTTAGATACTATTTCCTACCCTGGTTAAATTTTTTGGCTTCGCCCCTGCCTGTCCAAAATCGATGGGCGACCTTGACCCAGAAAAAGGGCGGCCTTCCACTAACCTCAGTCAAAAGACCACCTCTCAGGCCCTAGCATGGGTGTCAACCCTCTCAAGGGGCCACTTTCTCGGTGGGGCTCAATTATTTCCTTTTTATGATTCATTTACTTCTTATTTAAAACTCAAATTACACTATATATCTGTTTATAAATCTAAAATATTGCTTGCTTATTTCTATTGTGCAGCCCACTGTGAATACCAAAATTGGATACCTCTATTAGGACCTAGCTTAGTCTCAAGTTCAACATCAATCCAGCCCAAATCAAACAATTCTCCAAGCTCTCCAACCTAAGTTAGACATTGTTCTAGCCTCTTTTCCAGCCCGACGCAAGGATTCCTTAACCCCATACGTTGATCTCAGTCTCAATTGCATTTAATAGCGAACTTTGAGCTTTTTGGAGTCAAATTAATTGAGAATCAGACAAAAAATCAAAGCAGAAGCACAAATCAGTTTGAACCTAAACTAATTGTACCAAACCATACCAGGAGTCAAAGTCAACTATCTAGTCTGCTTGCACAATCAGCAACAACCAACCAGTGGTCACCATGTGTCAGCTTATAGCCCAACGCGCCAGCCACCCCCTGCGTATGGGCCTTACACGCCGATAGAACCCCCGTACATGGGCTTCATGTGCCAATGTTGGCCACTACCGATGGACCAAATTCTAGCCAGATTTTGGCGACTGGCAACCATGAATACTCAAATTTTGGCTAGTTTTCGAATATAGTATCCGTTTAGGGTCAATGATAGCTTTCTAGAAAGGAAGTTCAGAGGCAGATAGCTTTCAAAAATATGATGAGAGCTGAAGGCCTCATCATAAAGTTTATAGCCCAAATTCATTTATTTAGGGGGTCAAATCGGCAAATCATTTTTACTGTTGCCCTAAAATCCACTTTTTAGGACTATAGATGGTCGTCTTAACCTGTGAATTATTTTTATTCGTCCCGAAAATATATCAACATTGTAATTGAAATATCCCAAAAATTATGTTGATCATTAATATGGAATCGAAGAAGCCCGAAAAGTTGCAGAAAAACATGTAAAAATCATTCAATCAAAAAAGTCCAAAAGGGTAGTGTCTATGCGCAGCCTTTATGCATTAGCGTGCGCGGCATTCCTACGTGAGCATGAGCAGAGTTTTGTGCATGGGCATGCGTATGCATCGAGAGGTCATTTTTGCCTAAAAATAGTGGCATTTTCTTTCCATTTTGACAAAACAATCATTATCCTTTCAAGTCATAGCAAATTCTAGCAAGTTCATAGCTTTTCAAAGGCATTTTCCTTAGTTTTTTTGGAGATTTGAAGGTAAGTTTGACACCTTAAAGCTCTGCAGCAGCCGAAGACTGAATTAGGTTGGTTTTTAAAACTTTCCTTTGTTAATTGATCATCTCATCTACATTTTCTTTTGGCACTAAGTGCGCGATTTCAATTACTTTTGTTATGAAGCAATCAAGAATTACATTTTGGCTACAAGTAGCCTAATAGTCTTTTTAAGCCGCCGAAAGCACAAAATACACAGTCTCACACACTCATGCATAAGTATATCTCTTCTCACCATTAAATTGATTTTGAACTACATTGGCCTTGATTTCCAATCAAAATAGAATATGTAGGCATATTCGGGTTATAATTCTGAATAGCAAGCCCCACAACCCAAAACTTTTTGTTTTGGTTTCTTCTTTTAATCCTTTTCTTTTCTTTGTTTTGATTTGATTAATTGAATTATTTGAGCCTACATAATAAATTGTCTAGAATGAGTCTGAGACATGGTCTTTAAATCTTCTTTGATATAATGTCTTATAAATTGGACAATTAATTAATTAATTAAAAAATAGAGTCATTAGTGAAAGCTTAATGTGAGTAACTTAATCCATTGAGTGACATTTAGGGTTCCTTTATATAGGGGAGTTCTATCGGTGGAGTCCCGAAATCCTCGCATCCATTAGTATTTAGCAGGGTTCGAGTAAATCGGGCCCTAAGGATCTCAAAGTTATCAGAGTGCAAGGATTCTAAGTGAGGTTGGCTGCCCGGGGGCCGAATGTTGCCTACATGTGACTCTTTGTGAAGTCCGGAAGCCGTGACCTACATCCATGACTCTTACAAGTCGCCTTCCTAGTGGTAAGATGACCCATAGGTTAGTAAATATAAGGCCAACCTTTGGTCCCTACTTTAGACAGAACGTGTGACCCCCTTAGAGCGAGTAGCCTATAAGTTCAATTTTCTGGGGTGGCTTACAAATGTCCTCCCAAGTCTAAGTCATTCCATGTCTTAGCTTAATTAATGAGTTTTCATAGTTGCTCATTCATCAAGAGATTTTCGACCCCTAACTTGACTAGAAGATATATGGTGATAAAAATCTTGTACAATAGTTTTAGAACGCATTGATTCCAAATCTTTGCATAATTACCTCTTTATCCCGCTTTATCCTTTACTATTTTACATCAAAACCACAAATATACTTGTAACGTCTAGAGATAATAATTGCATTTTAGAATTCCAACGTCCCATTCCTACTATATATATGTAATTAAGGTTTTTTACTTTCTTTATTCCTCCAAAAATTTCACCTCTTAAGTTAGTCTTTCGCTTTCAAACCCTTAGTCATCTGGTCATGGACTAGTTGATAGCAATAAGTTTTTCAAAACTAGGTATTTTTCCCTTGGATACATTCTATTATCTCTTTAGCATGTCGCTCATGCGAGACATTAAATAGTCTAATCTGAACATATGGGAAGGAGTTTAGCCTTAGAAGGATGTTGGGCTTCTAGAGATTGCTCAAGGTGCTTTGCAAAGCCCAAAGCTGGCACTCTAAAAGTAATCGTGACTTATTTCGAAGCATGTCTTTTCAAGAAGGGTGAGATATGCGTTCGCAGACAAGAAAGAAGTTTCATAGAGAATACGTGGAGCACCAGAAGTTATTTGATGAAATTCACAAGTCTCTATTCTGCTTTAGATCAAGATAGCGAGACTTTTTCACCCCCCCTTCAAAACCAACATTTCTTCCTTAACCAAGGTCATTAGAGTAGTAAACCTTGGGGTCACGATTACGAAATTTGTATCGTCGACTTTCGCTGCTAGCTATTAAATGTTTAGACAGACACAATAATCAAAACTCTTCTTCACCCTCTTACATCGACCCTCGACCATTAGTCAATGGTCAATGAAAAAGTAGGTATTAGGTCGAGCACCTATGTAATTAGTGTAGGTTGTTACATGTCGTACTAAGCCAATCACGACGAACTATTATCTTTGTACTACCAACTTTAAGGTCGTGTTTCATAATATAAGTGATTATTTATCTATATATGAAGTTATTTTTTGCCTGAAACGATGTAATCTTGCCTAGGCACATAAGGATCAAATTGCTTATTTGAGGTGATTTTTCTTGTCTAATTGTATGAAGAGTAGGTCGCTCACATGATGTAGCGTCCTCTCTTATACCTTACGTTATAAAACATGTCATATTTTTTTTTTTAAAAACTTATATCACCATTTTAATTATCATGTTAAACTGTATCATCACAAAATAACTTAACATAAAACATACATTTTTCAGACATCAATTATAACCAGATATTACACATACAAAAATAACTATTACTTATTTACATGTCATTAAGTCATATTAACCCAAATTTAATAAACATATACATATACATGCCAAACTATAAAAGTAATGCTATACAGGAATAGCATTAAACAAAATACTATATGCAACTAGT
>CANUEY010000618.1:0-12873 GCA_948099555.1 Croton setiger | reverse complement strand
TTTACAGAACTTGCGCTTAAATGTTATTTTTGCATGCTTGAATATCTGTTTGGTTGATTTGACGTGTTTATTAATTTGAATGGTTGATTTTTATGTTTAAGGATTAAATTGTAATTTTTATATTTTTGGAGGACCTATTTGTAATTTTCCGCTTTAATGTTTTATTATGTAATTCTTGGGTTTTTGGGTTTAATTTGGGGATTTTATGGGTAGAATGTAATTAATAGGTATTCGGTTTGTAATTAGTTGTAGGGTTTTATTTTCCGCTTTTTATTTTTCCTGCACTTTATCGCTTCCTAATGTGTGTTTGACGCAAACGATTTAAATCACCGCTAAGAACATCGCTTAGTTGCTTTTCAAAAATAATCAAACTTAACTTAAAATTTGGAAAACGAATTTTGGTTTGAGAGGCTGGTAAATCCGGGCGTCAGTCGAAATGAAATTTTGGCTGGCGTACCCAACCCTCTTACTCAGATCTTTCTGGTTCAGACCTAGCTTTATCCAAAATAAAAACTGAGTCAATTTTTCATAAATAAAATTTGGTTTTTCATTAAACTAAAATTGGTTCCCGAATGGGTGGCGACTCAAAATTATTTTTAAGACCGACTAGCTCGACACCGAGACCCATAAAATTGTTTCATCACCATCTTTTTGGAAAAAAATCGGAACCGGACCGTCATCAGGGACATAGGCAAAAGAAGTGTCAAACTACTATAAATCCATGTGTTTGCTTCCTCTCATCCCTTCTCTTTACTTACCAGCAATTTAATTTGCTATATATAATGTCTTTAGAGTAATAAATGGTTTGTGTTTGTGGGTTAAGTAATTTGTATTGCATTGTTAGTTTTTGAACTCAAACTTTCAGTTAGTTTTATCTAATGTTTTCAAAATATGCATTTGTGACTTTAAACTAGCCAAAAAAAATTATAAACCCTCCTCTTAAGCTATCGTAGAATTAAATATAATTTTGTAAAAAAAGAAATTTGATAATATAGTTTTGGGAATTCTAAAACCTCAAAAAATGTCGTAACAACATTGTTTTTCCCATAGCAGCAGCGTCATGGCATTGCTCTTGTTTCCATTATTTCTAGAACCTCAAAATGTGATTTTTAGCATCCTTAAAACATTTTGCAAAAGGAAATTCTTGGGCTTTAAATAGTGGCATCATGGTAATGATCTATGCCATCATGACACTACTCTAAGTTATAGAAGATTTATCAAGTTTAAAATCAATTTTGAAATCCAGATCCATATTCAAAATGTATAATTTTTAATAAAGGAAACTTCTTTTAGGTAGATCCTTTTAGATGTATACATTAGGAGTTTAGATCATTTAATATTTGCATTTATATATTATATTATGTATCATATAGAATAAATATTTAAGATTTTATTGATAAAATGCTTGTTTCAAGATGGATCTTGATGTGCTGTGATGTACTATTGAATAAATAAGAATGGTTATGATATGTTAAGGGTCTCTTTTAGTATGATTAGTGGTTTGAGGGGCAATTGTAGTCAATTACATGTTTAAGGAGCCTTTTTGCACGTATAATGTAAATAAAGGACCAAATTAGAATTATACATGATTTAGGTGAGTTTTAGGATAATTGTTGGTTATTTTGAAAGGATAAAATGTATTTAGAGATTAAGTTGTAACTTCACCTCCAAAGTGAGGAAGAAGATTTATTTACTTTATTACCCTATTTATTCACTTTGATGAATGTATGGATGTAAGATCTAATGGTTGAATGGATGCTTTATTTGAATGCAATTAATATTTTTTCAAATAGAATTAAGGTCCGCTTTACCTAATTCACTAGTTTCTAAATTAAAATTTAACTTAAAAATACTAGAAAATTTAAGTGAGGCCGGTATAACCGTATTTCTAGTTTACTCAAAATATCATACCTTATTCCCTTACCTAGGATATTTAGTTCGAGACCATGCATTTAATAATTAAAAATGGAGTCATTTGGTGTTTTTATAAGAAATTAAATTTTGTTCCTGATATGGGTGGCAACTCTAAACTTATTTTTATATGACGACTTGTTCAGCACTACTAAACCCAAAAATGCTTTATTACCGCTTTTTCAAAAAGGGAACCAAGTCCGAATGTTGGAATCCTTTTTTAAGATCCACATTAGACAATCTTTGAAAATTGTTTTTTCGGTGGTTAAAATAGTCTGGCAACTCTTCTAAGGAGTATGCATCCAAATATTAACGATTTTTGATAAATCTAATTTGGGTTGCATTTAGGAATCAAGTTACCTAATTAAATTATCTTCTCTTTCTAAAGTTGAAATTGAATGAAAGAAATCAATGTCATTTTCAGAACTCATTAATTGCTTGTTTGATTTACCGCTTTTCATATCTACTGTTTAGAAATTACATTTCATGTTCAGCATCTTTTATCCCCATTCTTCTGTATATTACCTTGCAATAAGTTTATTAATATGGCTTTTAGTTCCAATCCAAACTCAATTCTGGGCCCAGTTTACAAAATATTAGTAATGTTTACCAACCACAAGTCTCTTCTCAGTTTGGTATATTAAAATATTAGACTATAAAAAGCCGAAATCTCATTTGCGGAACCCAGGCTTGTCAAACCAAGTCCTAACCTACATATATTTAACTGTAGTCACTATCATTTAGAAATACACTTTTTTTATGTGCTATTATTTTGTCAAATTTATACAAGGGATATTTTGCTTTGTCAATCTCAAAGTCTCCTATTGATTGTCAAGATTTAAGCCAAAATCCTAGGAAACAGAGTCAAAATTTGAGCAAAGGAATCTGTGTGTGAGAGCAATAAGGGTGAAAGACATACATTTCTCAACTCCCGATCCCTTTTGTGCTTTTTATCATATGTTGTGTTTCCATACGTTATTTAGCTTGTCTAATTTTTTAGTTAATAATTTGGGGTTGATTATTGCCATGGACATTAGCCTTAACTTCATAAATGGATTATGACTTGGAATTGTTTATCTTAGGAAGGAAAACTAAGTTGGAATAACACATTTACTTAATCTTTTAGTTAGTTATAAGAAAATCATAATTGTAACAGATAAAAAATTAAACACCTACTTAAATGTAAGAGTGAATGAGAGAAAATAATTAACCTAGAAAATCAAAAAGGCTAGTTAATGACAAAAGACTATTTTAATGTGTCGATCCAAATTAGTTTGCCTACTTATGATAAACTAGTGGAATTCACATCCATATGTAAAAGTTCATAAGTTGGAGAAAATTGTTCAGAGAACTACACAACTTGTGGAGATATCAACACCCCATGGAAGAAGAATCACAATTGGGCAAATATTTCCACAATCCTTGTGGTAGATTTCCACACCTCGTGGAAGCAGGATCACATTTAGACAGAAATTTCCACAACACCTAAAACAGATTCATGCATTGTGCAAAATTTTGACATACATTTCCACAACCCCTATAGAAAGTTTGCACAATGGATTCAACATTAGATTTGGGTTCTACAACACCAATGGTAGATTGCACGTCCTATGGGAATTTGGAAACACAGATTCACAACCTTGGGAAATTTCCATGATTTAGTTGATTTAGTTCAAAATTAGCACAAGAATTCTAACAAATTTTTGGAAATTTAGAGAGGCGAAAAGGCAGCAAGACCAAAAAACCTCACAACTTATGGACAAGTGCACATCCTTTAGAGAGTTTGAAGAGAAGATTTGCACACCTCAGATAGAAGTTGGCGACCTAAGGAAATGACAAAGAGATAGGTTTAAAATTTTCACAATCTGTGTGAATTTTCATAAATGTAATATCCAAATACGATTAAAGAGGCTAATGTTCCATGAAAATTCAATCAATACATTAGTTTGCATTCATTTTACTTGAATTATTCATGTATCACGTAATGTTGTTCAATTTTTAAATAATTTTTAAGAGTCAATTATCAGTATGGCTTGTCAACCCTGGCGATAGAGTCAAAGACAGGATTTGAGAAAATTTATCAAGGAAAGGCATGCTCGCATAGCCCGAAGTGCTTCTCATTTTGAAAATAACCCAACAAACTCCATAGTGAAGATTTTTAGTTCTCCAGCGTGAAGTAATCAAATAGTTTAGATTTTTGTGAGAAGAAACATGTTTGCATTGTAAAAATTCAGTTAAAGAAATGAAATGGCCTTTCAGTTAGAAATTTATTTTTTCTTTTAATAGTAAATTTGAGAGAATGAAAAAAAAAATACAAAAAGAAGAAAAATGGAAAAGAAAATAAATAAATAAAACTCTGCTTAAGAAAAATCAAATCTTAAGGTAAATAGACAGGGTTCAGAGAGAAAATAATTAATCAAAAAATCCAAAAGGATCGATTAGTGACAAAAGACAATCTAAATGTATCTTTCTTAACTAGACATGCCTACTCAGATAAGTCTATTCAAATATTATCGGTGGGTTTAGACATTGTGATCAATGCTAGGAGTAGTGTATTTAGTGTATTTAGTTTAAAATCAACACAGAAGCACAGAAATTCTAACAAATTTTGAAAATTTTGCATGACCTGTGGGTAGCAAGACTGAAAAACCTCACAATCTGTGGACAAATGCACACCCTATGGAGAGTTTGAAGAGAAGATTCACCTACCTTACACAGAAGTTGATGACCCAAGGAAATGATAAAGAGATAGATTCAAGATTTTCACAACCCATGTGAATTTTTACAACCAAGTCTAATATCCAAATACAATTTACAGAGGTTAATGTTCCATAACAATTCAATCAACACATTATTTTACATTTATTTTACTTGAATTATTCACGTATCATGTAATATAATTATATTATTTAGTCATTTTTAAAATTCAATTATTAGTATGGTGGTGGAAATAACTGTCAATGAGGTCTAAATATTCTTACATTTCTCCTCCTCTAGATACTACTGCCAACTGCCATATGACTCATGATATTAATCAACTTAATAATTTAAATGAATATCAAGATTCTAATTGACTTCTTGTAGGCAATGGTCAAGGTCTTCCTATCACTCATACTGGTGAATATTACTCTTCTTCTTATGGTGGTAGAAATATGCATGCATCAAGTGCATGGGCTGTATGTGAGTTGCATGGAAGAGAATTTAGGCTATTTTTTGTGGGCCAAATATTTGGACGAATTTATAAATATTTTTTTTTTATTTAAAAAAAGTAGAATTAGTTTAGATAAGATTTGTTATTTAGTTTGGATAAGATTTGATATCAAATTTGGATAAGATTTATTTTCTAGTTAGGATTTGGATTTGTTTTAAATTCTAATTACATTTCCTTATTTTATTAGGATTTATGTCTTTCACTATAAAAAGAGGCAGCATATGCTTGTAAGAGGTTAATCAACTATTCATAAAATTTCGAAATACATATTTTTTTCAAGAATATTTTGTGTGATTCTAGTTTTAGGGAGAGAAACTCTATTTCTTGGATTGCATCAGGAACTCAGATTTATTTATCAAACTTTGTTTGTGGCGTTTTTCTAATTTCTACATTACAAATCCTTCTGTTATTAGCGTTCTTACTTTTATAAGCAACGAGTGCTATAGATGGTGGATTGCTTTCGTTTTCAGAATTCTTAATCAAAGTATGCGTGTGATTTTGAAGCATTTATTGCCATAAGGTTCCACGTCATATGCTGCCTTGGTTTCTAAACCCTCTCTTGATGATTTGCACAGACGGCCAGGGCACCCCAATTTTTAAAAGTTATCTCTTTTGTTAAAAAAACATTTAATGATTAGTTCTTTTTATAGTTTGTTTCCTTCTTCTATGTCAAATGGTATGACTTGGTAAGTGCTTGACCTTTGGATATTGTTGGTTCACTCGCTGGTTCGAGTTAAACAACATTGCTTTTATAGCCATGACTGAACAAAAAATTTCATCCTCAATATTTAGGTTCAAATTTGCATTGAATCCATAAAATAAGTTGATACCACTATTTCTTGAAAAAAAAGGTATTGAATAGTAATTATCAGTGAAGGGGAAGTAGAAAGTGAGAGGAAGTAATCTAATTATATGAGGTTTTCAAGTCACCAAGTGATAATTCCTCCTCCTTTGTTAGGAAATAATATAACAACTTAGTAAGACTATGCAAGGTTCTTGAAGAACCAAACTGAAATTGAAAATTGTATCAAAATAAAAAGAACTGATAACTTAAATCATACCGGAATTAGAGTAAACATAATGTGCTTGTTTCCGGTTCCTTGCCAAGGACCCAAACAGGATCTGAATAACTGAGACCAATGTTATAATTTAGTATCATGGTTACATATATTTTTGCTATAAAATATATATATATATTTTTTTTTAATTTTAAAATATAAGTTAAAATTTTCTCAATATATTTTGTTATTCTTCAACTATATATTAAAAATCCTATTTTTTAAAAGATGTAGACAAATATTTCAATTTTAAAAAATAGAAGAATGAAACCGTATTTTTACATATTTATTTATTGTAATAAAGAAAAAAACTTAAGTTAGAATAAATAAATAAACATACCAATAGGAAACAACGAAGAGTCCTGAACAAACATCCTTATCTCAAACAATAGGAGAAATATAAAATCTTTCAATTATTAAAATATAAAAAAAAAGTGAAAAAAAAAATAATAATTGGTGGATTGAAGTATCTAATTTAATTTGGAGTGAAAAGAAATCCTATATATGGAATGGAATAATGGTAAAGCAATTTATCGCATGTGTGGAATGGAATAATGGTACGGCAATGCTAAAATCATCTCTAATGCCACATTTGTGAAATTGAATGTTATGAGTATACCTCTAATTTTAAAATTCAAATTCCAATCCAAAAGTTTTTATTTTATTTTTTATCTTTACTAAAAATTTAATTTAATTTAGAACTAATTATAATGCACAATAAATATAAACAAAGAAAAGGTCTAAACATTATCTAATAAATGTCAACTTCAGATGCTAAACAGATTATATGATTAAATTTTTTTTATTCTATTTTTGTAATGTGTAAAATCTAAGGTTGTACAGAGATATTAGTAAATGAGATAGATTAATCATACCTCTTCTTCTCTTGTATATTCTATCTTCTTTGAGTGGTGATGTTTAGGCGTCTTCATTCCTCTAGTGGGTCCACTTTCCTCTACTTTGTGAATTACGTATGGTCAATCACCATAAATTTTGTGGCTCACATCATGTTTTCATTATTTATTTTTGTTGTGATCGCCATAATTGCAATTTAGAATTTTGACTTGGTTTTTCCTTTTCTGAGCCACGTATTACGCTTCTTGAAAATACACTATCAATTCGTCACCACCACTTCCTTTTCTTTCATTTCTATTTCTCCACTTGCTTGCTAGCTTTTTTTTTTTTTTATTGAAAAATTATCTTTCGATTGTCATCATCAACGTCAAGGATTATTATATAATTTATCTATACAAAAAATGTGGATAATTTTCTGTCTGATTTAAGAGGATAATAAAATAGATTCTTATAAGTTGATTTCGACATGTTACTAATATTTTTTGCCGTCTTTTCTACACAATTACAATATTTTGTTCTGAACTTTTTTAATATAAAAAAACATGAAAAAATGATCCTTTTCTAAATTTTTATAAATAAAAATGAAAATTATACGACTATTCTTCACTCAAAAACTAAAAATAAATACAACTATCCTTTTAAAATCCATAATAAGCAATAGTAGCCACTATCAAAACAAAAAATTCATCAATGACCCTTTTATAATAACAACAAATGACCCTTAAGACAAAAGCTCACTCTCATTTTAAACTACTTCCACTAATAAAAAAAAAAAAATCTTTTTCACCACCTATTGATTAGCTACTCACCAAAATCACTAACGTTTTCTATAATAAACATGATTGGTTTCGATTCTATTATAATATCTAATTTTTTTTATTCTAATTCGATTCTCGATTTTTTGATTATCAGTTTTCAGTTTCAGTTATTGATTTAGTTCCGAACAAATCGTATAATTTTTAATTAAAATAAATCTTATACTAAAACTATTGTTAACTTAGCAATTAAATTATCTAAAACTTACAACAAAAATAATATGTTGTAATAATGATAACCAAGATTAATGTTGAAAAAGAAATTAAAGTAATAAATTTTAGCTTTGGACTAAAATTTGAATTCCCACCTTGAAATAATGTAACCTTTGTGTAAATTTTGTAGGGTGGTAAGGTCATTAATTTGATTAATTTAATGTTTTAAGGGAGTAGTCGGAAACACATTTTACTTTTTTAGAATTTCTTTAATCTTTGAATAACAATGATAGTGATAGCAAATTATATCGATATTCGTTCATAAATTTGAGAATAATAAAATATACAATTTATTATTTATCATCATCATCGATATCAATTCGGGTATATTATGAACTCAAATTTGATTAACTTAAGGTTATGATTTTTTTTTTTTTAAAAATATGATTATATGATCACTCATCATTGGTTTGAGTATTTTTTATAAACTAAAGTTTGTTTCACTTTATATAGTAAGGTTATGGATTTTTTTTTAAAATATAAATGAATATTAAAATAAATTATTTTATTTATAATATTTCCAATAAAATAAATATAAAAAATATATACAAAATTTTTAAATAACTAATAAATAACATTACTGTTAAAAAAAATTATAATTCTTTCTTTTTCAGTAAAACGTGTTCCAAATTAAATAATTTTTTTTTTATATTTTTTTTCAGTAAAACGTGTTTCAAAATTAAATCAGAATATAAGATTTATCAAATTAATAGCTAAAACTAAAAAATAAAATATCCTCTTATTTATAAATAATTATAAATATTTAATATTCTTTTTAAATTTATAAATTTAGTTGAATATTTTGATGAATGCAATGATTATAACAAATATCATATTTATACAAAAATCCTACATAATTTATAAAAAAAAATTAAAAAAACTATACTTGAAATAAAATATTAAAGTACTATAAAAATTATATATATATATATATATATATATATATATATATATATATATATATAACAGAACAAGGGAGTCACTAATGAAAATAACAATAACGTTATAAGAATAAGATATGACCTATATAAACAAAATCTTGTTTTCAGTCATCCATCGTTGATCCTTATATACACAAAAGATGACCTATATAAACAAAATCTTAAATCAACTCAATCTCTACCAAAATCAAGCTGCTTCCTAAACAAGAAAAATTACCAAAGATACATATAGCTGTACAATGAAAATAAATCTTGAAAAATGAGTTTAGATTACAACAAGCTAAAACTCCTCAAGTTGGAGCTTGTAGATTTCAGATGCCTAACTTGCGAAGTAGAAAAAGAAATTGATCAGCTTCCAAAGCTTTTGTAAATATATCAGCTGGTTGCATTACGAATGAAGTTGATCTTTATGTTGCCGAATATAATCTCATTATGAATAAAATGACAATCATCTTTAATGTGCTTTGTACGTTCATGGAAAACTGGATTGATAGCGATGTGTAACACAACCCAACTGTCACAATGCAATTGCATACATTCGACATGTTATACACCCAATAAATCTAGTAGCTCCTTTAACCATTTGAGCTCACATGCAATAATAGTCATTGATCGATACTCAATTTATGCTAAAGATCATGATATAGTATGTCGTTTCTTGGTTTTCCAGGAAATCAGCGAATTACCAAAGAAGATAAGATATTCAGTTGATGAACGTCGTGTCAAAGGAAAACGAGTCCAATCTGAATCACAAAATGCATTCAGCTTAAGATCACAATTTGCAGAAAACATAATACATTGTTTAGTCTTGCTTTTTCAATAGCAAACTGCTTTAAGAGTTGCATTCCAATTAGCCATCTTTGGTTGCTACATGAATTATGCTAGAATATGAGCACTGTAAGAAAGTTCAGATCACATAATGGTCAGATAAATGATTCAACAATAATTTGCATGATCATCCATGTCTTTGCTATGAGTAAGTGTCAATTTATGATTTTGCTAAAAAGGGATCCAAGATGGTTTCCATCCAAGAAGTCCAGCCTTAGAAACAATACTCAATGCCTATTTTAATTGGCATAAGAAAATTCCATGTGAGTTTCTTGTCACTTCAATCCCTTGGAAAAATTTCAGAGTTCCCAAGTCTTTCATATGAAAACATCGATTCAGATAATTCTTGAACTTTAGTACTGCAAATGATTCATTTCCAAAGATAATAAAATCATCTACATACACAAGAGTATTTGGTTGTACCATTCCATCAAGAAAAGGGAATAAAGAATTGTCAGATTGTGACTTCTAAGATCTATAATCCTGAAGAGAAGCTGCCAATTCTGCAAACCAACATTGTGGTAATTTTTTGATGTTTGAGAAACAAATCCTGGTGGCATCTTCATATACATTTTTTTAGGTAGAACACACGGTGTAAGAAAGCATTCAAAACATCCATTTGATGAAGCTCCCAATTTTGGGTAGCCACTGTAGTAAGAAAAGTGTGAATAATACTCATCTTAGCTGTAGGTATAAAATTTCATGGTAATCAATTTCTTCAATTTGATTATTACCCAAAACTACCAGTCGTGTTTTACATCATTCGACAACAGTATCACTTTACCCAAAACATCCATTTGTCTCGTTGTCCTCTATCCTCGACAATAGTATCATTTTACTCTACCCCTCAATATTCACCTCAATTTCTATACATTCACCATTTTCGATTTTGCTAGTGTGCCATTCTACTGCTTAATTTCCTTATTAACCATCTAATTTCCCATATTATTACCACCATATGGAAATTCAGTTTCAGCAAAAACATCTCTTGACACAAAGTATTCGCTGGTATTCAAGTCATTACAATTTCTAACCTTTCTTTTCCATCGGATATTTTTGCATATTGGAACTTGTCCAAAAAGAATTTCATATGGACTTTTGTTATTTAACAATGTTGAAGGAGTTCTATTAATTATCCATCCGTAAGGATACATTCTCCCCAAAAATCTATAGGCAAATTTTCCTACACAATTATTCGCTACCATTATCACTTCGAACAATTTTCACATTCTCATCGTATTGGCATTTAACAATCATAAGGAATTTCTTAAGAACACCATATACTTCATTTTTATATGTCAACAACTATATCCACACAGTGCGAGAATAATCATAAAAAATTGTCAAAAAATAGAAACCAACATAAGAAGATGAAACTCTATAAGTTCCCTATATATCACAATGTATCAAATTAAAATAAGCTTCAGCCTTACTATTACTAAGGAAAAAAATCTATCTAGTTTGTTTGGCTTTTAGACAAACCTCACAAATTTTATTATTTAAATCACCAACTTCAAGAATTAAATCTGCCACTTTAAAAGATGGATGACCCATTCTTTTGTACCATAGGTAAACATATCCCATAGCAGCAAATCTACATCCATAGAATGATGCGTCTTGCTTGAGAAAATAGACTCCCTTGCATTGCTGACCTGCTCTAATCAGCTTCCTTGAGTTTAGGTCCTATATAGTACATATTTTATTAGTGATTAGAATAATCAAATTTGAATTAGCAAGCGGCTGAACTACAGATATTAGATTCTAATTCAATTTTTGTAATTAACATTTGAATTAAAGATATCAATTCATAAATTTTTTAGGAAATTACTTACCTCTTGTAATTATCCAACGCTTGAAACAAAATACCTCCTCTCATAAGAAGCAACACTAGGTTAAGTAAATTTACAAGAAAATTACTTGAATTTTACAACCCAATCACACTCGTGTGATTTTGTGTTTCAGAAGAAGAATTAATTCTCTATTTTCTTTCTTTTAGAAATATTTTTGTATTTCAATATTATTTTATAGATAACGTCTTGGAAGTTATTTATCATAGAGGAGTTATCTCTAAGTGGAATAACTTCCTTATCCAATTTTCATGGATCCAATTTGGGTCACCGTCATATCCGATATGACCCGATCCGACGCGATCCATTTTCTAACATATCCCACTAGTACATGATGAGCTAGACTTGATATTCAATATTCTTGAAACATTATCAAACAACATTTCATGTTTTGTGATGGGTCGTGTGACCTAGCGAGTAAACCTGCATTTCACGAGTCAAATTTGTTAGGAATAAATATAGTAGTTTCCACCTTAAAACAAATGGTTAATATAAATAAATAACTAAACTCATTATACCTTAGAATTGT
The DNA here is from genome assembly GCA_948099555.1 of Croton setiger. Taxonomy (NCBI): domain Eukaryota; kingdom Viridiplantae; phylum Streptophyta; class Magnoliopsida; order Malpighiales; family Euphorbiaceae; genus Croton; species Croton setiger. The sequence goes on along the minus strand of CANUEY010000618.1, from coordinate 665 downwards.
CTTTTTTCTTATTGCAACATCTCTAATCCCTCATAAGAGCATATTCGAGCAACTAACTATGACATCCCTATGCAACCTAAGCATCGTAAACAACGTGGATATAGGTATTAAGTGCATTTTATGTTACTTGCCGCATAAACATCGTTTCTAAATAGAGATTTCCTACATGCTAAGAAATTAAATAAAAGTGAATATTATAAGAGATTATTAATTTAAGATATTTGAATAAACGAAAAGATTAAAACGTGTTTATATTCGGTTGACGTAAACGATGGTACGACTAGGGTTTTTCTGATCGCGACCGATAAAACGTCTGAATAATTTAAAATAATTTTTTTAAATTAAATAATTTGGAGATAAATGAAATAAAAGAGTTTATTTGTTTTGCTAATTTTTTTTGTTAATGATAATAAACGTTAATGATGATAATAATTTGTGTATATAAATAAAATAAAAGTACGTGTGTGAATATATATGTATAAAGTTATGAAATAAAGAAAATGGAAAATTGATGAATATGTATGTAATTGTTTAGGAAACAAATGAAAAGAAGTAGAAAATGAATATATGTGTGTGTGTGTGTGTGTGTGTGTGTGTGTGTGTGTGTGTGTGTGTGTGTGTGTGTGTGTGTGTGTGTGTGTGTGTGTGTGTGTGTGTGTGTGTGT
>CANUEY010000563.1:0-30625 GCA_948099555.1 Croton setiger | reverse complement strand
GGATATTATAGCTTGTTATATATATGTTATATATGACCTGATATTGAGCAATGTTGATATGTCCTTGATAAATTACCTTATTTGATAAATGATATTGCTTTGTTAGTACTTGTTGGGTATGCGACTCACACAAATCGCACTATGTGTTTTCAGGTATACTGTTGGATATTTCTATGTTATGAAACGATGAACTTGATCTGGAATCATGTTATTTTGATAAGTTATGATTAACCGTATTACATGTCTGGTTTATATGCTATGTTTACATTTGTATATGATCATGTGTCGACTAATATGGATATGTAAGGTATCATAGATATTATAATATATGTGTGATTATTTGGATAAGAGGAGTCCTAAAAGATAAATTCCTTTGACAGGTTCTGTTTAATATTTTGCAATTATGTTTTATTGATTTGTTTATATTATATAGTTTGCACTTATTGAGTTCGCAACTCATTAAATTGCCTTTATATGATTCCAGGTTTTCTTGGGGCAACTAACAACGTCAGATCCATTGTCTTTCCTTTGGGTCGGTCAGCCGAAGCTTAGGATTTCTCTCTCTAGCATTTCATCAATTGTATCATCTTATCATGTAGATTTTTGTCATATGTTCTGTTAATAAAGTTTTGGGATAAATAGGTTATTGGTTTGTAATATATTATGTTTATTTGTTTTATGCTTTTGGTTATATGTATGTTAATGTTTGAATTGGACTTAGGTAAAAATGAGAATTTAATATGATTTAAAAAAAAAAGGCATGTTTTGTGACGTAAGAGTATAAGTAGAGGTTGTTACATTCCAAATCTTCATTCATGCATAACATTCATTTAGAAGAAATGATCATTGGATATGAATGCATGACATAACCTCCGCATCCACCTCGAGTTCGATGACTAGTGCATTTCATCCATTGGGGCGATTAACCTAGAAATAGGTTAATCGCAAAACAGAGTAACTAAGGGGTTCTTTCTTAATTTTTCCCCTTTAACAAAATAAATTAAGTGGCGACTCTACACACACACACACACACACACTTCACCCCGAGTAAACATCCCCGGCCAACCGACTTCCCTCACGGATTGGCCCGGTGGCTCGGAAGGGGTCCCACCTTCCGGTAAGGGTTCACAGATGTCTTCTATGTTGTTGCTCTCTGTTGCTTCTAATATTTTTGGTTTAATTCCTTTGAAATGCAATTTGATGTGACTCTAAAAACTGCTTAAATTGTGATGTTTTTATTCTCAAATGTTGATTTTGTGAAATGATTATGCCATGATATTCGTTTGCTTCTGTTTTCAAGTTTATACTACATATCTGTTTTAATTTGTTCTGTGGTCTTTCCTTTAGTAATTTCTATCTTTATTTGGATATTGCATGAGTTGTTTCCTTCTTTTAGAATTGCTTAGCCTTACAGTATAATCACTGTTCACTTGACTATAATTATCTTTCTGGAATTGATTTTGATGTTGGATCTTTGCTTATTTTTGTTCCCTGAATATTTTTTTTGGATTGTTTAGTTTAGCCCATTAGTTGTTTGGGGTAAACAGGTTTGTCTGGTTCATCAGATTTTTTGCTTATCTTTCTAGAATTAGTTTTGATGCTGGATCTGTGTTTATTGCTGCTCTTTGCATATTGGCTCTACTTGGTTTAGTTTAACCCATTGGTTGTTAGAAGTAAACAGAATGGCTCGACTCATTAGTTTTGATGTCATATTAAAGTGCATATGATTTCTTTACCATGATTAGCTTTTTCGTGTCATTACTGCTGTTGTTATTATTTTTGTTTAAAATGATCATGATTTGATGCAGGCATTTTGAGAGATTGATTCCTTGATTATTATGTAGTCTAAGTTTGTTTGTTTTTATGGCTCTATGCCTGTCATAATATTTGGAATTGCATTATGCAATCTGGTTGCATATCAATGTCATACATCTCATTCCATTTTAGATCTATCATAACAACTGTTCATTCATTCTCTGCTAAAGGAAGTTTGTTCTGATTCATGAAGAATTTACATCATTACAAATTGCCATGACTTTCTTGCTGCATACATTTGCTTCTGCCTCTAATTTTATTCCTGCCAAGAATAATTCATTGATATAGTTTCAGTTACATATATTGTCATATGATAATTATGTTTGTTGCAAATATTTCTCAGTTAGCCCTTCACTGCATAGATTTTTTATCTCTTCATTTGCATTGTTCAAAAATAAGTTGCTTAAATAAGTTTGAATAAGATTATGTTTGATATTAGTCATGGTTGGTCATTAAATTGTGCATAATCATAAGTTGGAATTGTTGACAGAAAATAATGTATATAACAGAAATTGCTTTAAATGGTTAAAGGTTATTGTCAGCTTTTTGAATGAGATTTGATCTAGAACATTTGATTGTTTGCTTATTTCAATCATATCTCAGCTTGAATCCAATAATTGTCTCTGCATGTTTGTATGGATATTATACTGTTATTGAAGACTAATTTGGTGTAGAGTTTGTCATTGCTTGCTACCTGATTTCTGTTGATGTTTTAATCTACACTGGTTAAGAAATCTGTGCCTCTGTCTGGTTATAGTACATTTACAGACAGACTGCATCTTTTTTGTGATCAGTTGCCTTTATTTTGTGACTTGTTAAGAATGCTAATGTTGTTATTATAAGGATTATTCAAGTTGCAATTATCCATCTTTAAATGTCATTCTGTTTCTACTCATGTTACTTTAAGAGTTATATATATAGTTGGGGGTTGTGTAGAATAGTTTGATATTTGCATAAGAATGTGTGGAAAATGGAAGTTTCCTTTGATGATTCTGGATTGATATGTTGTAATGTTAGCCTAAGAGTGTGATGCATGTTTTCAGAATAGCAAAATGCATGATAGGCAGATTGGATTGAGTCAATAATATGCAGCATGAACCACTTGAAGCATAATAGTATTGTAAGGACTGTTTTTGTGACACCCCCAACCTAAGTCCTACGTTTTTTTGACGTCATTACATGCATTTTGTGCATTTTTGATTAAAATGCATTATAGTTTGATATGATATATGATATGAAAATGAACCAAATGATTTGGAAATGGCAATATATGAATTAGAAAATAAAATATGTTTTAAGTTCGTTTATCGTCGAAAGACATAAATGGGGCCAATTAGGGTTTGGCTCGCGCGACCGAAAAATATCAGAAACGCGCAATATTTTAAAGTAAATGATTTGGATATGTTTTGATTATTATAATATATGATTTTAATAAGAGTTATAAGCTATGTTATAGGCTCGTTTTCCGTCGAAAGACACAAATGGAGCTAATTAGGGTTTTTGAACCCTCGCGACCGAAAAACGCCGGAATCGCGTAAAATATGAACTATATGATTTTAATATGATTTTATATGTTTATGAATGTGATTTAAAGAGTTTTGGGACCAAGACTTTACGACGACGTCGTACGGTTTCGGTTCCGTGAAAATCGTCGAGGTTTCGGCTCGGTTTAGGGTATCGATCGAATCACGGCAAATTTTCGGTTTCCGATTTTTGTGAAATTTCAGAAATGTGTTATACTATTTATTTTAACACTAAAAATGAATTTATTTTGGTGCTGGACTCAAATTAGAGGCTAGAATTTGAGAAGAGAGAGAGAGAAGGAGGTGAAAGTTAATAACTTAAGTATTAAGTTTAGTTTAAAAGAGAAAATAAGAAAATTGCCTTGGCTTCATCCTAGCAGCTGCTGTCCTATGTGTTGCTAGAGTGTGTGCTGGTCAAATGAAGAGGTGGGAATTGGCTGGAGTGAAGGAAAAAGGAAATAGAAACGTGAAGTGAGAAAGAAAGAGAGAAAGAAAAGAAAGAAAGAAAGAAAGAAAAAGAGAGAGAAAGATTTTGTGCAAAAACCTTGAACTCAATACGTTTATTATGCTTCTGGGATGTTTAATAAGTGATTAGAGGTGATAGATAGTGAAGATAGGGGTTGGAATTGAAAGGAGAAGGAAAAACGAAATCTGGGTATAATTTCTAGGTTTAGGCAGTTTTCAGGGTCCCTACTTTGAGGCTTTGTAACTTCCAATCTAGAGTGCATGAGAGAATTTGGCTTCGATAGAATGATAGAGGGCATGTCAGAGAAGAGATTGGTGGTTTTGGATCACCGGAAGGTTGCCGGAGGTGGTCGTACCGATCGTTTGAAGTTGAGAGAAAATAAGGCAAATTCTGGGTTGAGTGAAAAACAAAGTAAGGAGCCAACTTTGAGCAATTATATCTTTCAATCTAGAAGGCTTTTGGGAATTTGGCTCCGATGGTTAGCTAGAGGGTGTGTAGAGGAAGAGAACGGTGGTCGTAGCTCGCCGGAAAGCCACCGGAGGTGGACGTACGGTCGCCTGGAAGTTGGCTTCGGAACTAGGGTTGCGGCTGGAAAAAGAGAGAGGAAAAGGTTGAAGAAGGTCAAAACGACAGAGGAGGGTGTCGTTTTGACCCTTAGAGATGCGTTCTACACGCGGAAAACAGCTGCATTTTGAGTGTTGAATTCAGTGGCCAAAACGGTAGGGAAGCCTGCGTTTACCGTTTTGGGCCAAATAGCGCGGCTGGCACCTGATGTTTGGTAAAATCTTGTTTTAGCCCCTGAACTTTATTTTCCGTGTGCATTTTAGTCCTTCTGGGAAATTTTGCAAATATTTTTAATTACAGATTGGCCCCTAAACTTTTAAATGTTTATATTTTTGACCCAGAGACTTTTATAAATTATGTTTTAGCCCTTCCACCCTAATTTCGATGTCCTGAATCTGTTTTTGATGTCAGAAATTTATTTGGAGATCGTTTTGAGCCTGAAATTAGAGATTTAAATATTTTATTAGAGATTTTATCTATGAATTGATTTTAAATAATTAAAGAGTTTATTTAAAGTTTATAAATGGTTTTAATAATTATAATTATGATTAATTATAATTATTATATGATATTTATAGATTTTTAATTATTTTTAATATGATATTAAATGATTTTAAAGCAGAGATATTTAGAGATTGAGTTTTTTAAATCATAGAAAATTATACGGATTGAAATTAAAACTTAATTAAATCAGAGAATTAAATATTAAAGTATGCATCATAGCATATATAAGTTCTTAAATTAATTTGTTGAACATGGTTGTTATGTTATGCATTATAGGAGTGTCGAGTCCTCGAGTAGGGTGGGGTGAATTACTCGAGACCCAACCGAGCTCACAGTAGTACGGTAAGTGTTAAACCACTTATTTACATGTATAGAGAGATCTATATGTGATATTGCTATATATGTTATATATGAATTGTTGGGACCGGTAATGAAGTCCGGTCTGATATATGAAAAAGAGATGTTATAGTTTATTTGAACTGTTTGGACCGGTATTGAAACCCGGTCATCTTTGTTATGGAAAAGAGATGATATGTTTTATTGAATGGTTTGGACTGGTATTAAAGCCAGTCAATTGTGATATGTGAAAAGTGAAATGTTATAGTTGTATAGAGATGTTTAGACCGGTAATGAAGCTCGGTCAACTAGAGATACACGATATATGAAATGTATTGTTTGTGGTTCCTGAGTCGGTACTGAAATCCAACCAGTCGAGTTATTTGATCTGATATAGTGATATATATATGTTGCTTTCACCGGTACTGAAGCCCGACTACATGTTTATATGAGAGATATTGCTATGAAATGTATATAGCATAAATGCATTTCCACAGAACTTAATTACAAGCGTTGTGATTATTGTAACCAGTGTTTACAAATTTCACCAGAGGAAACCTACGGGTTTCTACAGAGAGACCTACGAGTCTATATGATATAGAGAGACCTACGGGGTCCTATATGTTACAGAGTGATCTTCGGATCTTACAGAGAGAGGTTTGACTGACGATATTCCGGGTCTTCCTCATTTACTGGATCCAGTTAGAGAACCTTTTGAGGTGAAATTCTCGGGCAACACTTGGTCGATAAATCACAACTAAAGAATAGAAAGACATGTCATATTGCATAATATGCTACAGAGATGATCATTTATGATGAATATGTTCTGGAATCATATTATTTTGCTGAGAGATGATATCCGAATTACATGTTTGGATTATATGCTATGTTTTAAACTTGTATATGAACATGTGTTGACTAATATGGATATGTAGAGTATCACAGATTATAGTATCTGTGACTATTTTGGATAAGAGGACTCCTAAGAGATAAGTTCCTATGACAGGTTCTGTTTAATATTTTGCAATTATGAATTATTGCTTTGTTTATATGGCATAGTTTGCACTTACTGAGTTCGCAACTCATTAAATTACCTTTACATGATTCCAGGTTTCCTCGGGGCAACTATCAGTGTCAGTTCCGTCAACATTCCTCTGGGTCGGTCAGCTGAAGCTTAGGATATCTCTCTCTCGCATTTCATTATTAGAATCATCTTATCATATAGATTTTTTTTGTCATATAGTTTGTAATCTATTAATATTGCTCATGATTAAACGAATATGTGATATAGTAAATAAGGAATGACATGTCATATGCATGGTGGACGTCATTGTATTACATGTAGAGTTATTATATGTTAATAGTGCTTATGTGTCTGATATAGTAAATAAAACATGTTATGTTTAAATATGCTTATAGTGCAGAGAAAGACAGGATTAACCAGAGATAAAGGTAAAAGAGAAGAGATGTTATATACTATACATGCATGATATGAATGACATGATTATGTATGTTATGAATGTTTTGATATATGATTTGATAAAGATGTCATATACTATACATGTGTGACATGAATGACATGTTCATGTATGTTTTGAATATGTTAAAGACGTTAACAGATTTAAAAGAGAATGCAATATGTTATATATGAAAAAAAAAATATAGCATGTTTTATGACATAAGAGTATAAGTTAGGTTGTTACTGTTTTGTTATTTTTCTAAAACTAATGGATTATTTTGCACAATGTCATTTATTTGTTAGTTAATTGTCATGATATGATGTGAAAATTCAATTCTGGATTTTGGCATGTTGTTGGGGCAATTCTAAAATTTATTGAAAATTAAAGGACCAAAATGAAATTTTACATGTTTAGCGTCAAATTATTAATTTTGCTTGTTTTAATTGTTTTATGGATTTTTTTAGCATAATTGCATGTTTTAGGGGCTGTTTTAATCATTTTCTAGAATCTGCAATCAATTGAGCAACAAACATACCTAAAAGACCATTCAAACAGTTCTAAATAGTGACCTTAAAACATTTTGGATTCAACACAAGAAAACAAATTAAGAGACTAAAATAAACATGACAAACTTCCTATTTCGGAACCCATTTGGAGATTGATAATGATATTGACATCAAGAACAAATATCGACCAAATAAACAAAGTAAAAACATTAACAGATTATAAAATCATCTATGACCTACATATTCAAAAATTAAATAATACCCTATCAATTCATGAATAGAAATACACAACATAGAATTAGATTCAAAAGATAATCCAGCAAACTCAAAACAAACAGCCAGATTCAATCTGGTCCCACACAAAGCCAAACATTTTAACAGAAAATAAAAAGAGAATAGAACTCAGGAATACCTCAGAAGCTTTATTTCAAAATCAGAATCGTTATCCAATGTTCTTTACAAATGCAAGTTCATCAAATCAGCTTTCAGAAGTTACAACAAAAGAGAATAAAAAGAAAGAAGAAATTTATCTAACTCCCCAGAATTGATTCTTAATTTCAAATTTAATTTTGAAATCAGAATCTGTTGTAGAGATTACAGAATAAGATGAGGAGATCCTAAACCCTAAAAAGTAAAATTTTCCCCCAATTTTCAGAAAAGAAACCTTAGAAACATAAACTTACAAAATTTCTCCTAATCTTCTTAATTCCCTTTCTATTTTCAAAATCTGCCCCCACCTGTTGTGGTCGTTCCTTCTGCTTTTATCCTCCAGCATCTACGCGTGTCTCTCTTCCCTTTCTGCCTTTTCCCTTCTTCTTTGGACTTCTCCTTTTTCCTCCACGTAGCTATTCTGTTACGCTTGAAAGAATTCTTTGCTGTCGAATACTCCTCATTTCTATTACGCTCGTCTTCTACCCTTGCACTCTTCTTCCTCTAGCTGGTTTTTTCTTCAATTTCACTTTGCTTCTGTTCTTCACTTTTGAAGACGTTCTGTTAATAAACAGATATAAAAATAACAACTTATAAACCATAATTTACACATATCATTGGTTTTACAAAAAACTATTTACCATAAAGACATAATAATTATACCATTTATAATTTACATGGCAAAACTTATGATTATTCATTACAAGAAATAATATAAACCAAAATCTATATGCAACTATACATGTGATGCAGAACGAGGGAGAGAGACTTAGGCTTCAGCTGAACCGACCAGTGCATATGCTAGTGATGTGCTAGACTTCACTTAAGAAGCAAACCTAAAAACATAAATTGCGATTTTAATGAGTCGCATACTTAGCAAGTGTAAACTAAAACAATTTTAAATAAAACATAAAACATATTATCATATCTACCGTAAGGCAGCAATAGTTCATATTCTTATTTTAGTCATTAAAATATAATATTATAATAATGCAAAAGACATGTAATTCCATTTAATTTCGTTGTGATCCATCAAGCCAAGTATTGCGCCCGGTAATTTCACAGAGCAAGTGACAATAGCTGGCTAATAACACTAGACTCGAATTTTTCATGGGTCGATCAGAAGCACTGGACTTGAATGAATCATAGGTCAGCTTAAAATATGACCCGTAGCAATATATTGACCCGAAGGTCCATCCATAGCAATATATTGACCCGAAGGTCCATCCGTAGCAATATATTGACCCGAAGGTCCATCCATAGCAATATGTTGACCTGAAGGTCCATCCGTCAATTCATATAGAAAACCGTAGGTTTATTTTGTGAAATATACAAATATTGGTCATGACGATCACAACGACCTATATTAAGTCCTGTAAAAATGTACTGATATGACATATGAGCACTTATCACAATATTGCATATAATCCAATGACCTGGCTTCAATACAAACAGTATATATATCAAATAACAAATCACAATAAGTCAATTGGTCAGATTTCAGTACCGACTCAATGATCAAGATCACAATATTTAATATTCAATAAATTCAAATGATTGAGCTTCAATACCGGTCCAAACAGTTCAATAATAATATATTCAAAGCAAATAAGTCAATTGATCGGGCTTCAGTACCAGTCTAACAATTCAATAAGTATAAATCATTAATTTCACGTAAATCAAGTGACCGGACTTCAGTACTAGTCCAAACAATTCAATATTAACAATATTTAATATTTAACAATCTCACAATTTACAACAAAAATTAGTAAGTTTACACTTAACTCAAAGTTGTGAGTAAGGTCGGGTTTCGGGTTGTTTACCCATCCCTCTCTAAAACTCGATGATCTTATATTACATAACATAGCAACAATATTCAAATTATTATATAAACAATTAACATATGTTATGATGCATGTTTAAACATGTATCTTTTTTAATTAATTTAATTTCATAACAAAATAATATTATTTCCCTTGAATTTTAACTTAAATCATATATTTTCTATATTAAAAATATTTAAAAACACTATTAAAATTATTTATTCAACTCAATTTATCAAATATTAATCATATATAACAATAACTATATTATTAAACTAAATTTATTAGCCAATTAGTCCAAAGAATAAAAATAAATTCAATTTAAACAAAAAAGGACTCAATTGAATAGTTTTTCAAAGTTTTATGGGCTTAATTGAAATCTGGCAGTAAGTTCTGGGGTCAAATTATAATTTTCAGAACTCAATTTGGGACGGAGGGGTAAAATTGAAACAATTTAAATTTTTTAAGGGCATAACTGAAATGCGGTAATAAGTTTAGGGGCCAAAATTCAATTTTTATAAATTAATTTTAGGTGGAAGGACTTAATTGAAAACACATCGGAACTTCAAAGGTCAAAATGCAATTCATCAGAAATTAAATCTAGTAGGACTAAATTCAAAACAAATAAAACTTTGTTGGAAGGACTAAATTGCATTAAATTATAAACTTTAGGGGTCAAAATGTAATTTTACCAAATTCATGTATTCAGGAGGTAATTTTCATCAAAACGCAGTCTGTGCTGCCGTTTTGCTCTTCTTCTTCCTCAGAATCCAGATTTTGCCCGATTTCCCTATTTTTGGACCCAACCAGACGATTTTCGAGTGACTTTCCGGCCGTTTCTCACCACTAAACTCATTTAGGAACACCCTCTAGAGATCCCTAAGCCCTAAATCCAATCATGCAAGCTAGATTTTCTTCTTTTTCTCTCTCTTTCTCCCTTCCCGCTCACTATTCCCCTTTGCATTATATTTATTTCAGGTCCTTAAATTTTACATTAATATATTATCAAGTCTTTTTTTTTAATTTTTTATGTGTATATAATAATAATAATAATAATAATAATAATAATAATAATAATAATAATAATAATAATAATAATAATAATAATAATAATAATAATAATAATAATAATAATAAGAATAAGAATAAGAATAAGAATAAGAATAAGAATAAGAAGAAGAAGAATAATAAGGATAAGAATAATAAGGATAAAAATAATAAGGATAAGAATAATAAGGAGAATAATAATAAGAATAAGAAGAATAATAAGGATGATCATAAGATCATCATCAGGATGATAATAATAAGAATAATAAGGATGATAATAATAATGATAATATACACATAAAAAAATTATTATTATTATTATTATTATTTAAATATATATATAAAAAATTAAAAAGAATCTGATAGTATATTAATATAAAATTTAAGGACCTGAAATAAATATAATATAAAGGGTAGTTGTCATTTTATGTAAAGATAACAGTCAGTTAATGCCTATCGTGTATTGGAAGGACCTATTTGTACAATTTTCAAAATCTTATGAATCTATTTATACAATTTTCAAAATCAAAAGACTTTAGAGAATATTAAAATTTTAGAAACTTATAAATAATTACAAGATTTAATAGGTCAAAAATAATAAAAAGAAGGAAGAAGGACAAAAATGAACTCTTCTTAAAGTTTTTTGAAAAAGTTCTCTTTCAAAATGTTTTTAATCCATTAATACTAAATCCTTTTTATAAAAAAAATCTCAAAACATCAACCATTAATAACATGTTTAAAAATGGTTAAAAACAGTTTTCAGGATAGGAAGGCATAGGAATGCATTGTCCTAAAACTGAGAGAATAAATTATAATTTTCCATCAAAAGAAACAACAAAATATTACATTTACAAAGTGCAATTGCATGGGTTGAAAGGAATAGGATGCTAGTGAGGTGGATTGACAAAATGTCAAACAATCATTATCAGCTGAAACAATAAGAAGGACAAAAGCCTACCAAACTGACACTTGCATTTCGTCTTCCGTACTATTTCTTAGCTAAACTTCAAAAGAATTTCTGTAGAATATCTTCTGTCTCATTTGATTTTGCTCCAACAAAACGAAAATGGCGAATTCACTGAACCCTTCCAGAGTTTTCTGTGTGGGAACCGCCGATACTAAACTCGATGAACTCCGATTTCTTTCCGACTCCGTCCGATCCTGTCTCAGTTCATCTTCCACCAAGGTAATTTTCGTTTTTATAGTTTTTCATTCTAAAAGGACATCAGACCATTCTAAAATCAGTTGTTCCTGTGGCTGTCAGGTAGAGGTTGTAATTGTTGATGTTTCTGTGGGTAAGAATGAGATTAAAAGTATTGGGGATTTCAAATTTGTGTCAAGAAACGAAGTTCTTGAACAATATCAGAACTCGCTTCCTGATGATAGAGGTGAAGCTGTTAAAGTAATGCGCATAGCGCTTGAAAATTTCATGAACAAAGCTATAAAGAGTAATGTAGTAGTTGGAGCTATAGGTATTGGAGGTAGTGGAGGCACATCTTTATTATCATCTGCTTTTAGATTACTTCCATTTGGGTTACCTAAACTTATTATCTCAACCGTAGCTAGTGCCCAAACGGAACCTTATATTAGGACATCAGATTTGGTTTTGTTTCCATCTGTGGTGGATATATGTGGGATTAATAGTGTCAGTAGAGTTGTGTTTTCAAATGCTGCTGCTGCTTTTGCTGGAATGGTGATTGGAAGGATGGAGAGAGGTGGAGCTTCTCTTGGTGTTAGTGAGAAATTAACTGTTGGTATAACTATGTTTGGTGTTACAACCCCTTGCGTCAATGCTGTAAAAGAAAGATTGGAAAAAGAAGGTTATGAGACACTGGTTTTCCATGCCACTGGGGTTGGAGGCAGGGCCATGGAGTCTCTTGTTCAACAGGGATTGATACAGGTAATATTTCTCGGTAATTTTACGTCCCCACTTGGAATACACTAGTTTAATGATTTCTAGATAGAATTCATTTGTTAATGAATTTTTATTCTTGTTTTAAAAATTTAAATTGTTGAGTTCAAATAAATTTCATACTTTATGTTTGGTCTAAATTTAGATTCCATTTGATCATTTGTGAATAATTAAAAATATAAGAAGAATAGGGAGAGAAGAAGAATTAGAGTAAGAGAGATGGAGGAGAGAGAATGAACAGAGAGGGAGTGTTGGAAGAAAGGACAAGGATAGAGAGAGAGAGAGAAAACAAAAGGAGAAAGGTAGAGAAGGAGGGAGATAATATTGAGACTTTTTGTTGAAAATTTTAATTTTGTAAGTTCCATGAAATTCGTTGAAATCCAGCATTCTTGATGGATTTTGGTTTTCCTTTCTATTGTTCAATTATGCGGACTTGAATTTGTGAAAGTAAATTAAATATATTTGAACATACCAAATACCCGAAATTGGGAATTCATTTTCACAAAAATTTTTGGGAATAATTGGTCTCTTGATGTTATATGCATATATACCAAAAAATAACGGAAAATCAACTTGATTGCTTGTTAGATTATGCCTGTTGTATATATATATGTACTGTGCATAAACAATCATAAATTTTTCGACTGTTTATCATTTAAAGAGTATTATTTTTCTTTCCAAAAGTTGCATCTTTCTTGCTTCCTGTGGAGGTTCTTAAAACAATGCTACCTCATTCCTGATGTTTCAAATGCTGTTATTTGAATGGCTTTTAAGATGATGCTCATATTTCTAATGTTCATAATCAATTTTCTATGCCTTTTAAAAGAAGTTATCATATATCATAATTCTTTGAATTTTTCATTTTTGTTTTTATCTCGCCTAGAGTATATTTGCTGCTTATTTTTATGCCTTTCTTCCGCTCTTTTTCAATCCTGTTCGTCTCTTGGCTTCATTTAGGGTGTTTTAGACATCACAACAACGGAGGTGGCAGATTATGTAGTTGGAGGTGTAATGGCTTGTGATGATTCCCGATTTGATGCCATCTTAGAGAAGAAGATTCCTCTGGTCTTGAGCATAGGAGCCTTGGATATGGCGAATTTTGGAGCTGCTAGGACAATCCCTTCTAGTTTCCAGCTAAGAAAGATTCATGTCCACAATGAGCAGGTAATAATTTTAGATCAAGCGGGGTTTTGTTTTTCCATGATGTTACTTTCTATTTGTTCTCACATTCAATGAATTCCACAATACCATTGCTTTTCATGTTTGGGAACAATTCATTTCTAGAAACTGCAATCCATGTACTTTTTCGGACTTATATTTATCCTTTTAATTCCTCTACTTTCTTTCGTGAATAAAAAATGAGTCAATCTTCTCCTTTTCACATTGCTCAACTGTTGGACACATTGGTCATAAAGATTAGATTCTCCCTCCAGTTATTCTGATGTATATTCCTTCCTTTTTTTGTTACTTTCAGGTTTCACTAGTGCGGACAACAGTGGAAGAGAATAAAAAGTTTGCTAATTTCATAGCAGAAAAGCTCAACAAGTCGTCATCAAAACTATGTGTTTGCTTGCCAGAAAAGGGCATCTCATCTTTGGATGCACCTGGGAAGCCATTTTATGATCCTGAAGCTACTACTACTCTAGTAAATGAACTAAAGAAGCAAATACAGGCAAATGAAGACCGGCAGGTATCATTAATGGATGTCAAGTGGTGTATATAAGAGTTCCAGTAACTATGTCCTTAAGCTTCTCATATTTTATATGTACCTTCATATTAACATAATTGACATTTTTTGATTATAATAGGTAAAAGTCTACCCATTTCATGTCAATGATCCAGAGTTTGCAGAAGCATTGGTGAATTCCTTTTTAGAGTTTACTTCTGGAAGTTCAACAAAGTCCACTGCCACTCATGATCTTCAGAATGTTTCTAATTTGAAATCCTCAAGACATGAAGTGATTTGTTACAGCCCAAGCAACTATCCAGATGCGAAACCAGGTTTAAGTGGACTTCTCCATTTTGTTTATTGTTTAGTATTTTGGCTTAGCGTTGATCATACAGGAAAGAGCTGCTGTTCAAAAGCATTAATGTGTTATTATAACAAACTACACATTATAATGTTTGCACTTGTTCTAAACACCAGGAATCAGAAATAGATGGAAAATTAACCAAAAAGTTATGAATAATGAAAAATCTAGTAAGGAACCTTACAGCTAACAGACAGCCTCTATGTTAACAGAAACATTGCACAAGACTCAGGCCATATTGCAGCAACTCAGAGATCAAATAGAAAAAGGTCTGCCTATAATAGGGGCTGGTGCAGGAACTGGAATATCTGCAAAGTTTGAGGAAGCTGGTGGTGTTGATTTAATTGTACTATATAACTCAGGACGCTTTCGCATGGCAGGAAGGGGTTCCTTAGCAGGCTTGTTGCCTTTTGGTGATGCTAATGCAATTGTGCTTGACATGGCCAATGAAGTTTTACCAGTAAGTTTTATGGTTCCAATGCTTTTAAGAAAAGGTTTAATATTTTCTTTTGTTTCTTTCATCACCCTGATCGGTCATTGTCCTCTAGTATTCCCTATTTCAGTTAACTTCTTGTACTAATACCTTGGAACTTTAAAGTGTTGGTTTTCCACCCTTTATGCCATAGTGTTTGTTATGAAATGTTTAAAGAGATGAATTGACATATGATCATCACCTGTTAGTGCTACATATATACTAAATTCGAACAACAAATCATTTTCAGTAGCTAGTTTATTGAACCTGCAGCTTATTTAGTTTTCGTTACATAATAATGGACAAGCTTGTTTGTCTGAGTTGAACTAATAGCTGCATCCAAATTGCAAATCAAATAAAATGACGCTCCTTAGAATTATGCAATGACACTAAGTATAACTTCGTAGTCATTCAACAATTTGCTCTTGCTGTTGCTTCTCAATTCTTCATTACAGTAGGATGGTTATTCAAGTTCAGCCGATACAAACCACCTGTTTGTGTTTGAACAAGTAGAGACCCAAAATCATACTGGAAATTATTTTAATATATATTATGTGTTCATATGTTTCTTTATGAAAAACAGCATTTCACTTTTAATTCAGCAAGTACATACAAATTGAAAAGAAGAAAATATTTAAAGATTTGATATGTGTAACTGAAAATGAATGTCTCTCTCTGTTTTCATGTGTACAGTAAACATTAGCCATTGATGAGTTCCATTTACTAAATGGTGTGGAAAATTTTAGAGATTTTATCTTAATCAATTCCATCAAAGAACTTTCAAATTTATAATTAATTGAATTACAAAAAAAAAAAAAAAAAAAAATTAGGTTGTGAAGGGGGTACCTGTTCTTGCTGGAGTTTGTGCAACAGATCCTTTCAGACGAATGGATTACTTCCTTAAGCAGTTGGAATCAGTTGGGTTCTCTGGGGTACAAAACTTCCCAACTGTTGGGCTGTTTGATGGTAATTTTAGACAAAATCTTGAAGAGACTGGAATGGGATATGGGTATAGATTTTTGGACCATGTTTCCTAATGAGATTCCATTCATATTTCTTCATCGCTTCCTTTTATGTTTTCTATTTTTCTTTCCTTATGTTCAGCTTGGAAGTCCAAATGATTGAAAAAGCACATAACATGGGTCTTTTGACAACCCCTTATGCATTTAACCATATGGAAGCTACAGAAATGGCGAAGGCTGGTGCTGATATCATTGTAGGCCATATGGGGCTCACTACATCAGGATCTATTGGTGCAAAAACAGCTGTGTCACTGGAGGAGAGTGTATATAATGTACAAGCAATTGCAGATGCCGCTCATGATGTCAACCCCAATATAATTGTGCTTTGTCATGGAGGTAGTATATGCAGAACTTGATTATGTTTTTTGTTGATTCTGGTGGTTATTTGTTTCAGAGTCTGGAAGAGGGCATGAATTATTTGATTATGGTAGATTGTGAATACAATTTTAATCCCAGTATTTTAGGAGTGTTCAGCTTTTGAATATGCTCGTCATTGTAAACCTTGCCTTTTTATAGTTTTTGAAATTACAGATATTGTGGATGTTCGTGTTCTTTGTAAGAGTTCAAAACAAGAAAGCACCTGATTTGACCGAAAATTTGAGGAGGCAAGGAACTGGAACTACACAGAATTTGAACCGTTAGAATTGGGTTATTAAATTGGTTGAGTCTGGAGCGTGATTTGGTTGGGTGAATTTGGTTTCTTACAAATAAAATGGTTTGTTTCCATTATTTGGTCAGCACAGAGTAATGCATGTAGAGTTTTCTTTCCGAAAAAATTATAGAGCTTCTCTCTCCTTGGGTTGTATCCTATTATTCTGAAAGGATGGTTTTTTACGTTCAAAAACAGAATCTCGAAACATCGATATCAAATTCACTTCAAAAATGTTAGAATCGCCCAACCATGTTATTTGACTTTTTTATTTATTTGACAACTCATATAAATGCAGAAAAACATCTCCTAGCAGGATTAGTTGATGTTGTTTGTTTATCTCCAGCATTCAAATATCACTTTCAACATTTTTAATTGTATTTGGTGATCAATTACAAATATTATTGCTCTAATTGATTGCATATTATTGTCCGACAAATTGTCAGGTCCCATCTCTGGTCCTACAGAGGCAGAATTTATATTGAAGAGAACAAAGGGAGTTCATGGTTTTTATGGGGCATCAAGCATGGAGAGACTGCCTGTTGAACAAGCCATAACAACCACAATGCAGAAATACAAATCAATTTCCTTCACATGAGTTCTGATATCTGTAAGTCTTTAAGCTTTATCATTATGTATGATTGTAATTATATTCATTTTTCATGTGTTCCTTTTGATTCCACGCGGAAACAGGAAATAAATAAAGTGTGATGAGTTTGAGTTATGGTGTGGAATAAATATTGATTAGAAGAATGATCACAACTACTTTTCGTCCTGTTTTTAATCTTGTGTTACTGAAAGTTAGATAACTGCAAGAAATCAAACGTTTCATTTTGATGGGAAGCAGACTTTTTTTTCTTGAAAAAAAAAAAAAAACTTGCAATTTTGGTTGTTTCTCCTTAGTTTTCCTATCTCCCTCATCCACTTAGAATGAAAGGGCACAGATGTGACCCAAAGCTATTGTTTAATCACCACATTTGGTACCAAGAAAGGCAAAAAATAAGGAATGAAATGGTATAGCGATTTCAAATCCTTTATGGTGAGAGGGAGTGGAAAATTACAGTTTAGTTCTTAAATTAAAAATTTTCATTGAAGCATCTGAAAAGTTGTATTTAGTCCTAACAAAATTTAAAACTTTTCACTTTTAGTTTTATGAAAAGGAGATTTGGGTCCTAAAAATTCTAAAATTTTCATTGTCATTCATGATGGGATTCATATGCCGTCTAATAGAAATCCTTAATTGCAAATCCTTAATTGGTTCTTTTATTTCTTATTACTACATTTTATTTGGATTACAGAACAAGAGAAAAAGTATTCGAAATTCCATATTTATTTCAATTTGTGTACCAAACGAAGGCTTAAGTTGATAGTACAATATTGGAATAGGTATGAATCTAGTGTCATAAGTCTATCGGTTACTTTTCTACAGTTAGTAGCATGCATAATCAACAAATTTTTGTATAGTTAGGAAGTGATTTAGATAGGGCCACATCATCAATCCATGCTATGCAATTTCATTGTTGATAGAATGTCATTAGTTGGCTTAAAAAAAAAGGATGTCATTAGTTTTATAAATAGAAATTTGTAGTGCTGCAAATTAGCAATTTCGAGTTACTCAAGCTTATCTCAAGTACGGGGGAGTTTATGGAAATTGGTACTTATTGGCTTATTGCTTAGAATTTGATTATACAGTACAAGTTACTTAAAAATCAGTTGTGAAATGTTGTACTAAAATCGGTTGATAAATTTCTAAGAAACAGTAGACCCGTTTATTTAAACTGTCTTGATTATTTTAATTCAACTGAGGAGTTTAATCCATGTATTATGCAATAGGAGTGACTCTCTTATCAATAAGCTCAGATAGAGATTTGAACTCGTGACTAATAGGTCACAACAGAGCGCATTAACCACCAGATTAGGCCCTCAACTCCAATTGTCTTGATTATTAACTTGATGGTGATTGGTAGGGGTTATTTGTGTTGTGAAAAATATATGCATAACATAATTATGTTGACGCTTTTGAAATGATAGTAGAATTGTCTGTTATTTGGTTTTACTTTTTCCGCTTAGTAAGCAACAAATTGCTACTTATTTTTAAATTGCTTTATAAGTAAAAAATAAGTTCAGTTAGAGTTTGATGGGCTGGTATAATATAAAAGTTGCTTTATAAGGAGATTTGATGAACTTGTAAGCATTGGTTATCACTCCCTAAAGCTCATTCAAAATCTAATTAATAATGAGCCGGCTTGGTAGCTAAATCGGTACCTAAATGCGACGAGTTTAATCTGAAAATTAGGCTCATTTGATTTTATTTTTTTGCCCTTAGATATAAATGTTTTTGTTGAAATTTTATATTTATTGTAATATAATCGTTAATTAATGTGTAAATAATAATTTGTATATAACTTTTTCTAATTAGTGTGTTAAAGAAAACAAGCTCTCATTTGTTTGAAATCGGTTTAAAAAGTAAATGCTCCAGATCGTTGGTTTCCCGTTGTAAACTGGGGAAATGTAAAGTCAGGTGGGGGAAGCTTAAGCACACAGTATCTGACTTGGCTCATT
Source organism: Croton setiger (assembly GCA_948099555.1). Taxonomy (NCBI): domain Eukaryota; kingdom Viridiplantae; phylum Streptophyta; class Magnoliopsida; order Malpighiales; family Euphorbiaceae; genus Croton; species Croton setiger. The sequence goes on along the minus strand of CANUEY010000563.1, from coordinate 11,505 downwards.
TGATCCCTAATCAGTTGTAAACACAAACTACAATGAAACTTTAACTCAATAACACAATAAAAGCTTGAATTATCTTACTTTGAAAGTTAATTCCTTTGTGCGGATGGTGTTGACTGGGGGGTGCCGATGAAAGTGGCTAAGCTGAGCTGAGCCTTAAAATTAGAAAAGAAAGATGAGGGAGAGAGGGAGGTGGATGCTGTAATGAGGAGCTGATTTCGAACCCAGTCTTTGAGGTTTCAAGGTCTTAATATTAAAATTGCATTTATAATTTAATTGATTATTCGGTAAAATGGAAAATTCACCGATACATAAAAATGAAAATTACAATGAATTTGATTTTTTTAAAATTTATTTTTAGTAAATATCAGTATATTTTAAATATTAGGTAAATGTTTTTTCAAACTTAAATTTAGTGAATATTATATTTTTTTAAAATATTATATAAATGTCATTTTTTATTTACTAAAATATGAAATATAATCATATATTGCCATATATGTATATCTTCTTTCTATAAGTTAATATATATATTAAAATCATGAAAATGAAAAAATATATATTTTCCTATATTATAGGTGAAAATATGATGAAAACTAAATTTTTGATCCGTGTGATGTGTAGAACGTGTAACTAAATATTAAATTTTACTTTTCATTTTTAATAATCATACTGTTTCTATCGTAATTGTTTTGAATAAGAACAAATTATTTTATTGTAATTACATACTGTGTTTTTATATTTATTGACAAAAAAATTAATTGGTCTATAATGAGAGAGTTGAAAATTTTTGAATATAAAATTATCAGGACAGATTTCTGAAAACTTCCTCATAGACCACATTAATTGTCTCACTTGTATCATGATCATCATCATCAAATATTAAAATCTTTAAGGCTTTCCTACTTGTAATCCTTGATACTGCCACGTAGAGTTGTCCATGGGTGAATACTGGCTTCTTAAGAAATAGCCTGATATTAGAAAGTGACTATCCTTGACTTCTGTTGATTGTCATTGCGAAAGACAACATAACTGGAAATTGACGTCTTTGAAATTTAAACGTCATCCTGGAAATGTAAACCATCTTGCCCATGTTAGTTCCTAACATTACTTATAAAGTCTCGTGTCATTGCATAACCCAGCGGAATGATCAATGTTCCTGAGTAGCATCACAATTACGCATTCTTGAGTGTGATAGAGTGGTTTGGAACTTCAGAGTATTTAATGCTATTTATAAATTTTGGTGTATGTAAGTGTTTTAGGGATCCAAATGAACTATCAGATATGCACGGGGTATCAGAACTAAGATATGTCCTCTCTACTCTAGAATTAAGAGACACCATCTAGTCATTGATACTTTCAACCATATGCAGTGTCGGTGTAAGAATCGCTCTACTCTGGAGGTAGCTTAGATCTGTCGAGTAGTGGAAATAATATGGATAAGTGCTTTGGACAATAGTAGGTACGAGGTCATCTAACTATTCAATAAGCAAACCTGACGGTATAGATATCCTATCGATTCCATCAATTGCATCTTTTACCATACCATCCCTAATTGCTAGTATCCACTTTAAGAACTCTCTCAAATGGGCTAACTCTAATCCACTTCGGTTCGCTTGTAGTCTCATATTTTTTTGTCAAACTTTAGAACCTTGCAATGGCTCCACAGGTAAGATGAATTAAGTGACGCATGAACAACATCCTGACGGCTGCCTATACAACAAAAATGAGATAATGTTAAATATAGATTTAGATACTAAAATAAAATTATAAGATAAAAATACGAGTTATACCTTTTGGGATTACTGGCAATACCTGCCTAAAATCACCCCCGAGAACAACTGTTTTACCACGAAAGGGTAGTTCGTTGTTGGATGGATTTTGAAATCGAAGAATGTCCCTGAGGGTGCGGTCCAAAGCTTCAAAACAATATCTATGGATCATCGGTGCCTCATCCTAAATAATTAGTTTTGTCTTTATAATGAGTTCAGCCAATGGACTTCCCTGCTTAATATTACACGTTGAGTCTTTTGTCGAGATCAGAGGGATACAGAATCGAGAATGCGCAGTCCTACCACCTGGAAATAACAGAGAAGCAATCCCACTCGAAGCCACCGTGAGTACTATCTCTCCTTTAGATCGTAGAGTGGATGAAAGTGTCTCCATATAAAGGTTTTTCCTATTCTGCCATATTCATATAAAAAGAATAATCCTCTTCTGTCTTTGTCAACTGCATCCATAATGGTATCATATACCAATCTCTACTCTGATGTTAAATTTGGCAGCAGATGTTAGTGTTCTTCAGTTAACTCTAGCCTATTATAACGGATTTCATTTGCTATCAACCTGTTACGACGATCATAATCTCCCTCGTCTGAGGTAGGCTGTGGCTTAGTCGGAAAATCTTGTAGACTTCTTGCACATCCCTTAAGGATATCCTCTATCATTCTGAGGCATCGATCCTTAATCTCCTCTTCCGTGAGCTCGGTCCCTGTGATTAATAACCAATTAATAATTACACATGACAAAGAGCATTTATAGACATATAATACCTGGACTGTTCGATGACTGTCTTTCCTTATAAGTAATATCATCAGCAAGCAAGTGCCAGGTTTCGTCCCAAACATATTCAGGTCTAGATATAGAATTGGACATCAGCAGGATGGAAAAGAGTCTTCTTAGATAAACTTGCATCGCCTACTGGCTAGTTTCTCTAATAACATCAATGTACTCCTTATCATCATCCAAAAGGCCTAAAGCATAACACGTATCTCTAAAAGTAGGATGAACGAACCCATCAATCGTTCTAAGATCCTCATATGATGTCGGTCCTTTGATGACATTCAGCAACAACCGTAAGTAATACAAATCCCTAGATCCAGGCGGTACAAAAAAAAAGCCTATCAATAGAAAATCCTTGTTTCCTTTTCTCTTACCTCCTCGTTTAGCCTGATAGGAATCCCTTAAAATATTATTAACAAAAAGCTCTAATCATTTAATCCTAAGCATTCTTACTTTCTCTCGTTTCCTTTTGTCACGTCTTCAGTTCCATTTCATTAATCAAAAGCCAGAATCAGATCCACATCCGCATTCACCATTTTTTCAACCTAAATTTCCTAATTTCTTCATAGACAAAGATGAATAGAAAGCTTTTTTTTCCAAATCTCCAATTCAAATCAACTTTGAATGAAGAAGAAGGAATATAACAAAGACCTCAAGAAGTCCCCCCTCCCCAATACAAAAAACCCTAAGGGTTCTGCTTTCCTCTTTGTGCAACCGCATGCCTCGTAGTCATCGTCGCAGCTTTCCTTTTTTTTTCTCTCTCTCTCTCTCTCTCTCTCTTTCTCTCTCTTTCCCTTTCTTCCTCTTTGGCATCGCGCATTTCGTTCTCGGATAGTTTTCCTTTCTTTCTGATTTCACTTCTGTTTCTTTCGTTCAAAACGCAGCCCTCAACTGTGTTTTGAACCCTTCATGCGTTTTGTTTTCTGTTTTCACGCATTTTGGTTATTTTCTTTGTTTTCACACTTGCCAAAATGACGTCGTTTTGGTTAGAGTGCTGCATTTTGGCAGCTAAAATCAGAGGGAAGAAATCTTGGTGCTTATAATTTGATTCTTGGTGCTGTAGACTGTCAGATAATTGAGAAGAAACCATTGGTTGAATCTGAAGATAAAAATGTTTCTACCCGTCATTCAGGTTCTAGTTCCCAAAATATCAATAGTGATAGTGGCTTATCTGTTGGAACTCTAAAGGATGGTGGAAAAGCTTATTCTAAATTTTTACTTTCCCCTTCCAATTGTGATACCAAAACTTTCTACTCGTCTGTGGTGGGTCTACGCTGATTCATTTTGTGCTTTACTTCTGCAATTGCTCATCTCAGTGATTTTTTTTTTCTTCTTCTTCTAAGATGATATGAAGTTGAATTAAAATTTTGTTGTAGTGCCTAATAGGTCAGATCTCATTCAAGCTTTATGATTGGAACCCAGCAGAATTACCTAGAAGACTTTGACACCAAGTATTTTAAAGAATTACTATTGTAGTTTAGTATTTGAAGTAAAATGAATCTTTTAAATGATTAGGTATATTAGGAATAGGTTGACACATGGTTAACTGTTTTTACAGATTTTTGAGTGGTTGACCAACATGCCAATTGAGTTGGAGGGATAGTTGCCTTGGTTGTACAATCTTAACTGCATTTCTTGCAATTTCGATGTTTATGTGGGCAAAGGTAATCAGTTGCGTAAATGCCATTATGACCTGTCTTATGAAGTGTAAAGTTGAAGAATTACCCAGATATGCATGTGCTTTCTGATGTTGCTTCACATGAGATTTTGTGGTACTACTGTGTATTTTCATTGTTAATCTTAGTCTATAATACTCCATTTATCTCTTGACCTATTCATTGTAGTTACATTACACAGGAATTAACAACAATAAAAACTTCAGCATATTGTTTGTTTTCTGTGTACACAAGTCTGAAAATCGATTCACGTTCAAATAGCCAATATCCTTGACGTGGTTAACTTCTCTTATGTGTTAAGCTAGTTTTATGTGTTTTATGGATCTCAGTTCAGTTGCCCTGTTTTGAGGTTTAGTTTTTGAGCGCTCAATGCTTCAATTCTCCAAATGTTTGCTGGGGTTGAAAATTTTTCCCCTCAGTCTAATGGTTGATTGTGTCAAAGAATTGCTATTATATGAAAAATTGATGATGATAATATATACATCCCGTGAATCTCATTTTAATTTATCTAATTCGATATATTAATAGTTCCATAGTTATCAAAAAAGTGTTAGTGTCCTATGGTCATACAAAATGCTGAATACTCCATATACCGACACAATGAATACATAATTGTTTTTTACATCAGGTTTCTTGCAAACGACCAATTTTATTGTGAATTTCCTCAAGGAAGCCCCTTGCATTCTCAAAGTTCCTCTTTCTTCATAATTTTTAGTCAGTGCAGTGCAGAACCTACACAAGTTAACCTCAATCTTTTGTCGTATGAAATAGTTATCTAAAGATCCTGTGTCATTTGTGCATGATTTTGTTATTGTACCTGGAAAAATGTTGTCCAACAGAGATCCCATGCTAGTTTATCTAAACAAGTTGAGATACTCATGATCATGAGAATATCAAAACATATCAAGCCACCAAATTATCATACATGAAAAATGCTTCTAGAAAAAATTACTGAAAAGCACTATAAAACTTAAAATATGAATTCAATTTTGTTCAGCAGTATAAATTTCAACATCATATTCTTGAAATAGTAAGGATGTATGCAAAAACCGTTTGAACGGAAAACAAAAAATTATCCTAAACAGATAAATGATACGACAATAAAACAACTCTAAACAATTCAAACATTCCTTTATTGTTTGACCAGAATCTGTTTTCTCTTGTTGCTTGAATGTTGGCTTGCATCATCTTGTTCATCAACAACTAAGCTTGATTCTTCATGTATGGTCTTTTTGCCAAGAGTTTTACATGGATATGTGATATCTCCATCTGAAACAGAACCCTTGAAGATCAAATTTCAAATTTTTAGACAGATAATACAAAAAATGGAAAAGAAGAAACTCAACCTAGTTCAACTTTTATTACCCTACACTCTGGAGCTTCAGTAATTTCTGGAATTTTGTTAAAGTCAGAATCCTACAACATGTAGAAAACAAATTCATTACTGTTGGCAGATTTAATTATATGATATAATCATATATCATTGTTAATAAACTCATATCTGGATAGACACATACATACCATTATAGACTCTTGACTTACTGGATGCTCATACTTTTCAATCATATGTGGATCAAAGCTTAAGAATTTTACTATGTATGGAAGATTCTTGTTAACAGTATTTTTTCTTCTCACTACAATCTTGAATAAACCTCTTTTCTTTATGGCACAGTACGAATCAGTTGGCTAATATAAAATTTAGATGTAAGTAAGAAGCATAAAATTTAGATGTGGAATAAAAATCAAATGTTTCTTACATCTTGAATATCATTTGCAACTTTTCCAACCAATGTCACAGCTTCTTTATCCTATAATAGGAGATTCATAAAACTTGAACCATTATGAACACTAACTTTGAGATTGTACCTTTCACAATTGGTCGAATATATATCCTATATATCCAATACATAATATGCAATCTTTTCTATAAACCCTAAACCTTAAATCTTTCACAAATAGACAATATGCATCTGAAAATACAAATAGTTAAAGAGCACACATAAATAGAAATTTACAGTCAGTGTTTGAAGATTTTCTTTTTACCTGTGAACATAATGACTATTGATTTGACAATTGTTACACCATCTACTTTTGCCAGATACTTCTACTTTCTGCTTGCACTTCTTACAAGATGGGAGGGAATATCCCCAATCAAGAAGCACATCGGTTACTTTTGCAAGTATCCAAATTGTTCGACCTTTAAAACAATCAGGGAAATAACTAATATTTAGCATTTTCGAAAATAAGTTAGTATATTTATATTATTTCATAGAGAAAATTACATAGAGAATTTGTTTTGATTCAATGAATTTGACTAAGAGAAAATAGAATTTTTCTTTTCTAAAACTCATTGTGAACCCAATAAACATAGATAATAATTTTTGTTGCAATATTTCTGATCTCGTAATGACCATAACTTTTAGTATAAAAATCTTGTTGCATGTAGTGAACCACTTATGGTGGATCGAGAAAACTGTGAATGATTAGTAAACTTGTATCATCCACTTAAGTTCTATTTTTAATAAGATTTTCATGTCAAATCATTTTTCACAGTTTAGTACTCTACCGTACAGAACACCAATAAATGCTTTGCAAAAGGAAAAAAATATGCAAACCAGAGCATAAAATGCACATCTATATGGCAAAAATTCACAACTTCTTTTAGTGCAATTTGATAACACTAACTGCTATATTAAAAAAAAAAATCAGAAAACATTACTGTCGAAAATAATTTAGTATATTTATATTATTTCATTTTTTTCAAAGATATATCAGAATTAAAAAGTTCTATACATTGACAGTTTCAGCTTCGCTAACCTCATTGTTTTGAATAATATCTTCAATGGATATTATGTCAACCTCTCCACTTATAAGCTCATTAGCAGCAGTTTGAGTAGAGGGAGCAGACATTTAACTGACAACATCGGAGGTAGCTACATTTGGGAGATTAACCTAAAACTCAACAATCTTGTTTTAATTGTAAACGTACTACAATAATGATACAATAAAAAGTTTAAAATAGTAAACAGAGTTAAGTATCATACCATTTTTTGAATAATTCAACGTCAGGTATTTTAAGATTAATCCAAAATTTTGACGCATGCCATGTGTTATGAAAGAAATACTTTCTTGGTTTCAAAAGTAGGTTAGTATACGGTTGCCATATTTCAATAAAAGTTGTTAATTGCACACTTAAATTGTTATTAGTAAATCAATAAAATAAGTCAATAGCGTATTGCATCACCTTGGTATTCGCCAGCTCGTATCAATTGTAATACGACAATAGGACGATCATTTGGATTTTTTAAATGAGGCATAATTTAAAGAACAAAATCTCCCCAAAATGTAGCGGCCATTGTATTGCCCCTAAAAATTTAAAAAAACTAATTAGAAATGTTTAATGGATTAATAAATATAAAAACATAAAATATTTCACAATAAATATTTAAATTTAACATTACTCAAGATCCTCCAGCAATAGTTCCATTAACATAGCTAACTGATCAGATGGATTAAAATGTTTAGACTTTGCGTTCCATACCACCTCTCCAATAGCATCTATAGTAAATAATTTAAAAATGTTTAAAAGATAGTTAATCAGAATATAACAGTTATACATGATTTAAGCCTTTAAATATTATCGAACAACATATTTTCATTAACTGGTTCTCCAACGACAAAGTCTTTTAAATCTTAGAACTTGAAAATCTCCATTGGAAGGTCAACACCTTGTGCAACAGAAACGTTGGTATTCTTTGTGAATCCTAGCTTGAATTTGTGGTCGCAATACCTTATTCCACTTTCATTAGATTTGATAAGAAAGCTATCCATGTAATATGTTCCCATCTCTTTGATTTTTTTCTCAAAATTACGAACCAGAAATTTGCTAATCGATGCTTTTATATGATTTCCCTATTATGAAACACTCTATATAAGTATTGGTTAAGTAATAAATAGTTACCCAGGAAGAATTCTAATACTCAAAGTAATTTTAGAGTGCAAACGAAATTGAGGTACAACTTGTTCATCAATGAGTAAGAGCTCAAGCCCATTCAATTGTGCTGGATTTGAATTACTATATATTATACTCAAACAAGCAACACGGACTTTCAATCTCCATTCTACCTTGTGAGGGTTAATGTCACTGACTAAATCGACTTGTAATATTGTAAGTATAATATTTATATAACATAATGTATATTAGGAAAAAAATAGATATTGTTTTCGTGATTGAACACATACCCTTGTAATTGGTTCCTTTCCAAGTCTTCGACTTTCAGAGGTGGCAATTTTAACAGATTTGTCCTTAACAATGGTACACTATATTTAGAACAAATAACTGCTCAAGCTTATTTACATGTAATATTATAAGTTTATTATTTATAAATTTAATCACACAACACAAAATGAGAGTATATATTCAATTTGTATTACGTATGCAAAAATCTACATAGGGAATAATCTACACTCTTGTTAGACACATTTATGTATAATGTAAATGCAAAAATTCCTTACATACGACCTATTCATGATATGCAAAATATAAGAGTACACCAGGAAATGTACGTTGCAGTGTTCATAGACTATAAACATAAAAATAAAAGAAAAATATATATTATATATCAAGCTCTAGTTCTCAAAGATAATGGCATGAACATCATCTTCTCTGATCATTTCATTAGGGTAATAATCTTGTCCGATTTTGGGCACAAATATTAACCATTGTTCAACTCTCAAGTGTTTATTGTGTAAACAACACCAAATGAGTAAAAACCGCAATGCATAGTGGATGTATTTGATAAAAACAAATAGTCATCAATTAAAACAAACAGTCATCAATTCCATAATTCCAATCCAACAATAGGTGAGAGAGAAAGTAACCGAGATAATGCCACCTATCTTTTGATACACTGCAAAAGAAAATCTGTAATAAAAAAGAAAAAAAATAGCACAGTAATACTGCAGAGTATTTTGCTTTTATGGGTAAGTGAGCATCTATATATATAGGTCTATGTATGCTTAATTAGCGATTTCAACATAAGACAAGTTGACCCTAAATTTCTGTCAAATTGATTTCACATATTTTGATTTTAACTTTTCAGTAAAATAGATATGGTAATTAACTTAAATTGGACAATTCTAAATTAGGAAACAATATCAATCATAATAGTATGCAACTATTAATTTTCCAAATTTGAGCCCTTGCCTTTTCTACGTTTTATCAGAGTGTTAAAATGAGAAGATTTTGATAATATCTCCGTTGTCTCTCAAGTAAAGAGGTAATACAAAGGACCTTGACATAAAGGACCCATTAATGACAATGCTAACATTATCCTTAATTATATTAGACTGATAGGAATGAGATTCTCTATTCCTTCAACAAATGAACATATCCACAAACTATAGCTGAGAAGAAATTGAGGTACCTGTTGTTGGTAGTAGGCCTTTGAACAATCAAAATCTCCAATTGATTTATTTTGTTCGCATTCCATGAGTGTCTTGGTTTTCATGGAAAATTGAAAGATATAGGGCTTGCAAGTTAATTCTATAGAGCAAAGAGGAATAGATTTCACGTTATATTTACAAATTCAAATTGGGCTTCAAATAAGTGTTTCAATGATTGATTTGTTTCCCCACTGTCATAGAGTTTTAATGAGAATTTTAACATCATTATTGATGTTAAACTTAAAAATGTATATAGAACAGAAAGAAACTTGATTTTTGTATTGTGTGTTTTATTCTGCTGGGTTACATCCATATTTATACTTGCTGTTCTAACAAATAATTCCTATTTCTACTCTTTACAATTTGAATTTTACAATCTAAATTTTTGACCTTGATTCAGTTCTGATTTTCTGTTTTTTCTTCAAATTTTGCAGGCTACTTCTGCTCACACTCCCCCTCAAGCTGAACTGTGGGGTCTTTCACATTCAGCTTGCCCAGAACTTCATGGAAGGCCTTTGCTGAGACTACTTTAGTGAGTATATCTGCCAGTTGTTCTTCGGATCGTACATAGGGAAGGCAAATTATACCTGCTTCAATCTTCTCCTTTATAAAGTGTCGATCCACTTCAACATGTTTTGTCCGATCATGCTCCACAGGATTTTTTGATATGCTGATTGCTGCCTTGTTATCACACATTAACTTGCAAGTGCCTAAGACAACACCAATCTCTGTCAATAATTTCTTCAGCCACAAAACTTCTGTCATTCCTCTTATTATTCCCCGAAACTCTGCTTCAGCACTTGATAGAGCAATGACTTTTTGTTTCTTACTCTTCCATGTCACTAAGTTTCCACCCATAAAAGTGAAGTATGCCGAAGTTGACCGCCTATCAACCGGGTTACTTGCCCAGTCTGCGTCGGTGAAGGCTTGGATTTCCAAGTGGTCATTCTTCTGAAATACTACACCTCTTCCCGGTGACCCTTTTAGATACCTCACTATCCTTATTGCAGCTTCCATTATAACACCTCATTCTATATTCCTACGTCATAAAACAAGCCATTTTTTTTTGAAACACACATCGGATGACGTTACTTCCCATTTATCACACTAACATTATATATATATATATATATATATATATATATATCTAGATATATATAGATATATATATATATATGTATATATAACCATTGAGGTCTTTTGCTTGTTTTGTAAACACTAAAATATGCAACCATTGGCATGTAATTAAGAATGATACGTATGTCGCTCTTGGACCATTAATGGGATGTTCTTAGGATGATTAAAGTGAACTAATTCAAAGGCTTATATTGAATATGGTTCGGTGAATGGATAGGCTACCCCTTAAAAGGGTTTGAGTGAAAGAATACTTGTATGATGATATGCTAGCTATGTGAATGGATGTATGCCTATATATATATATATATATATATATATATATATATATATATATATATATGTTAGTGTGATAATTTGGAAGTAACGTCATCCGATGTGTGTTTCAAAAAAAAAATGGCCTGTTTTATGACGTAGGAATATAGAATGAGGTGTTACACAGTCCATATTGTACATGTTGCATATAGTGTGTTTATGTTTTGGTTTTGTAAGCATAATTTTATGCAGTTTTTGGCATGTAAATAAATGGTGATATGTTTATAGTTTTTGGTATAACTAATGTTATATCCATATGTTGATATATGTAAAAATGTATGTTATGCCTATATATGTTTATAGCGCTATGAATGGTCGAATAAACCTTATTTGGTTTAAGTGAAAAAGATGTTGTTTATTAACATGCTAAAATGTG
>CANUEY010000537.1:0-17415 GCA_948099555.1 Croton setiger | reverse complement strand
TATATATATATATATATATATATATATATATATATATATATAATAAATATAATAAAAATAAATCATAAAATTTAGAATCATTATGTTTTCAGAGCCAAAATAAATATTTTTATTTGTATAAAAAATGTTGTCATTATAATTTATGTAACTAGCTAATAAAGAAAACAAAATTTTCTCTTTAGTAAATTTTTTTTGGCATTAGTAATACTTGATGCAAAAATGTTATCTATTAAAATTTTATTTTTTATTTTGAAAGGGTAATAGGTTGTAAATATAAAAAAAAGAGAGAGATTTATAACAGTTTTTATAAAGCCTTTACGATAAAAATATTATTTGGACTATTATAATAATTTTAAAAATTACCAACTATTCCAAAATATTTTTAGCACTATACATCAAATGTTTTTAAAGAGAATATTTTTTTTCTATTATTATTATTATTATTATTATTATTATTATTATTATTATTATTATTATTATTATTATTATTATTATTATTATTATTATACGTAAATTCACTAGATATTAGTAAAACAATATTCTAATATAAAAATTATAATTTTACATGTGTATTAGAATATTTTGTGATATTTTAAATGACTTTTTATTATATATATTACATAAATATTTATTTTTTTTAAGAGGTGTAAGAATAATAATGGTTAAGGATAAAGTTTTTAAATTTTAAAATAAAAATAATAAAATTATAAAATATTTGAATGAATGTAAAGTTTATTTTATATTTTTATAAATCATAAAATTTTATATATAGTATTGACGTGTTGACATGTTTAAGAATCATTTCCCTCAATATTGTTTCCTAAAACCAAATTACAAATATCGATGATAAGATTCTGCATATCAATATTATGAAGGCAATTTGTGGAATGAGTTGATTGAGTGTTTACACTTACCAATCACAATTAATTTATATTTGATAAAATTTAAATTGCAATTATTATTTTTTATTGTTAAAGCTTATAATTGTTAATCATTTTTTATTGTTATAATTAGTTAATTACATATAAAAAAATTCAATGTATTAGTATTATTTTATTAAAAATGAACATGTTAAAATCATTTATTTGTTTTTTGAACCGAAAAATAATACTTTGGAAATTGGAGTGATGATGTGTGGCGATATAAAATAAACTAGCTGACCATATATGGACGGAGAGACTATATAAAATGAGATTTTAGTCTGGGTCTCAAACGACACCGTCACACCTTCTCTTCTCTTTGCTTTTTTATTATTAGTATATCCATTCTTACTTGTCTAATCATAAAATGATGCAACAACCTAAAGAACTCCATCCTCTTTCCTCTTCTTCTTCTTCTTCTTCTTCATCTTCTTCTTCTACCAGGTAGCTCTATCTTTTCAATTTTTCTCGGTTTTTGTTAAAACAAAACGTCATTACAATTATGACTTTCATCAGGTGGTGGACGAAAGGCACCATAGCGATCGTTACAGGTGCAAACAGAGGGATCGGATTTGCAATGGTAAATAAAATGGCTGAATTAGGCCTTACAGTCATTTTAACAGCCAGAGATTCAGAGAAAGGGTATAAGGCTATGGAGCAGGTACGAAGAAAAGTTGGAGATAAAGTAGGCCTGCATTTCTATCAACTTGACGTATCGGACGCTTCCTCTGTCAAAGCCTTTGTTTCGCAGTTTCAAAAGGATTTTGGAGTTTTGGATATTCTGGTGTGTTTACTGCTTCTCTTTCCTGCATTTCTATCAATTTTCAATTTTTTTTTTTATAATAATTAACCATCATTCTATCTATTTTATTCATATAAAAATAAATTATTTTTATGACAGAAATTGTTAGAAAATTACTTTTGCTAGCGTTCTTCAATAATTAATAGGTTTTTCTTAAACCTGTTATGAAACACCATATTTCAATTAAAAGGTTAGGTAAAAATTTTGGCATATATGAGGTTAGTCCCTTTCAAGAATAGACTATTCATTTGCATGTGATGCAGGAAGAGAGGACAATATCATCATCACATGCAATTTCAGTGATGTTCCTTAACTATATTCTTTCTTCATTGCATTTTGTTGACGAAGTAAAAAAATCTCTTGTAATTCAATTATTTAATAGGACAATTAAAGAATTAATAAGAGCAATTGAAGCAAATGAATTCCATACAATTAATAAAAATCTCAGTTTTCATGTTCTGAATAATTTTTTTTTTTTTTTTTACATAAACATACACATGCACCAGTTAATAGTATATTAGAAAACTATTAGTTAGAAGTACAATTAAAATTTTAAAAATTGAATGCTGGATATTAGTAAATATCACATATTTTATGAAATTCAATTAAATTTCATAATTTAATCTAAACATAATTTATTTTTAAGTTAAAACATATAAAATTCATTTACAATCCTTTTGGAATAAATTAATTTTATAAAATTTTTTAATTTATTTGCAAATCATATTTTTGTGTATGAAAGTTAGAAACTTTTGTAATCTCGGCATTATTAAAGCAAAATCAACACATTAACAATTTGAATGATTATTTTGCAGGTGAATAATGCTGCTGTATCATTCAATGGGATCCATGACAACTGTGTAGATCATGCAGAAACAGTCATAAAAACCAATTACTATGGACCCAAGTTCCTGATTCAGGCACTTTTGCCTATTTTTCGTCGATCCAATTCTACCAGTCGAATTCTTAATATTAGCTCAAGACTCGGTTCTGTTAATGTAAGTAAAACTTATTTTTTTTCCTGAGTGCGTTTATCTAACCATCAATCTTTTATGGGTCAAAATGAGATATGTGATTCATTTTAGTAAGGAAAAATTACTATTTTGTTCCGATTTGTCCTTGTATTTTACATTATAGTCTATTTTTTTCCTTGTGTTTTAAAAAAATTTATTTATTTATTTTATTTTATTAATTAAACGGTGATAAAAACTAATTCATCTAAATAATTTCTTTATCCTGATTATAAATATGATATTGTTTTTATTAAAACAAATATATATTGCTAAAAAAGTAAAAAACATTTCGACCAACTGTTTTGTTTTTTAGCTTTTTCAATTAGGTATTATTTCTTTAAAAAATAATGTTATATTTATAATCAGAACAATAAATTACTTTAAATAAGATATAAATTGTTAATTCTCCTTAACTAACGAAAAAAAAAATTTTAAAACACGAAAATAAAACAAACTTTTATGTGAAATACAGATACAAATGTAAAAACAAATTAAAAGAATACTTATTTATGTTTTTAAAATTATTCTTAGAACTAAGTTATTAAAGTGTTTTATAAAAAGAAGGCAATTAAAGAGTCGTTTTTTATGGTAACAAACTGGATGGTAATCGTATAATCCCATTAATTAATGTATGATGTATCCATCCATGCAGAAGATGAGAAACCCTAATATGAAGAAGATGCTACAAAGTGAAAATTTATCTGAGCAACAAATTGAAGGCATGGTAAAATTATTTCTTGAAGATGTAAAGCAAGGGACATGGAAAACTCAGGGCTGGCCATTGGTTTGGACAGACTATGCAGTATCAAAGCTAGCACTAAATGCATATTCTAGGGTTTTAGCAACACAATATCAACATTCTGGATTAAGTGTCAATTGTTTCTGCCCTGGCTTTACTCAGACATCTATGACCGGTGGTCAAGGCACCCACACCGCGGACGCTGCCGCGGAAGTCGCAGCCCAGTTGGCTTTGCTACCTCCTCAACAACTACCCACCGGCAGGTTTTATATTGGCCTCGACTCTGCCACTCCCAATTTAGTTTCTAGATTGTAATAAATTTAATTCATTAATTTTGTTGATTCAACTTTGGAAATAATTTGATCTTCTCTCATTAATTAATTAGTATCAATTGTACTAATTGGCAGCCTTGGCTTGAATGGACTTTTGACAACCAACAAAAATCTTATACTCTAATATATGCGCAGGCGCTAAGGGTAAATAAATTATTGGGAAAAAAAAAGAGCATGGGAATGACAGACTGTTGAAATGAGATTAAGAATAGAATATGTAGGTATCTTTTTGAGCATGTTAGAAATGAAGCATTATAATATTCTAATTCGAATCATGTGACTAAGTAAAATATAAATTATTTCATTTCTTCTGACTCCTTCAATTCAACTATGTAGCACTCTATAATTTGGGGAATATTTGATTTTAGTATTTTAGATTTCTTTTTAATTTTGTTCTATTTTTATTTTAATTAGCCCCTACCTGCCTCTGCTTAAGAATGGTTTGAGTGTTTGAAAAGAATAGAGAAAGCTGCTTTTATAGAAAGTTCCCTCATTTATTTTATTATGATAACAGTCTGTGATGAAAGTGATGCCATCAACAATAAAAATAAATAGTAATTATGAGTTAGTAGTAAACGTGAATAGCAATTAGTGACTGATGAATAAGTAACAAAAAAAAATGCTAAAAGTAGAAATAAAAGAGTATACAGACACGAAATTAATCTCCAAGTTTGATTTGTGATAATTACAAAAATCTAATAATCATATGAACTAAAATTGCTCCGATGTCTCTCCTCCGTGAGAGGGTTTTTTTCCACCCTGTCAGATTTTGGTCATCGCAACTACAATTTGGTTTCCTATTCATTTGGGATGTTGATCAATCCGTGATTCCTGTCTGGTAGTGTCTTTCCTTTCTGTTATCCTTTCCTCTGTTTCTCCTTTTGGGTCTTTTATTACATTTTTGTTGTTTCTGTTTTATCCTTTCTTCTTTTCTCCTATTTTGAATTGTTATCTATTGCTCTTGTTTTGTGTTTATATATTTATTTGCTGGTTATTGATCTCATTTAGATTTGGTGGTTGTCACGACGTGGGTTTCTACTTTGATTGAAGTTGTGATTCATGATGATACGAGGGTTGAATCCCATGCTAGTTTGTGTTTGATTGGGTGATTATGGTCTAATAGATCATATAATAAGTAAGTTATGATGGACACTATGATGAAGATTTGGAAGGCTAAATATGGGGTTGAAGTTAGAGAATGGAATAAGGATATTTGTCTGTTCCAATTTTCCCATTAGCTTGATTGACAGAATGTTATTAAAGGAAGCCCTTGGCATTTTGACAAAAATTTCCTTGTTCTTAGACAAATTGATGCTAGTGAACAACTCTCTTCTTTAGTTCTTGACTCAATTCCCATTTGGTTTAGAGCACATGATTCACCAAATAATTGTCAAAATAGGGTATTATTGAGAGATTCTGCAAGGAGTTGGGTCCGTTGCTTAAATGGGATGATTAAAACTCCATTATCTGGACTAAGTTTTCTAGATTCAAAGTTCAATTTGATTTGAAAAATCCTTTACTTAGAGGAACCAATTTTGCTGCGAACAAAAAATCTATGTAGATTTCTTTTAAGTATGAAGGTTTACCCAATTTTTGTTATGCTTATGGGAAGTGTGGACAATCATTTAAAAAGAATGATAGAATTGGAAGACGTTGTGTTATTGATCTTTCCTCCTTTAAATATGGAGATTTCTTGTGCGTTTCTCCAATGAAAAGGACTATAAAATTATTTTCCAATCTAGATGCTGAAAGTTTAGTTCGTAGGAAATTGGTAGTTCAAACTAATACCAAATTCCAGGAGGGGTTCAAAAAGGATGGTTTGTACTAAAGTTGAAAAGATTAGTGGTACTAGAGTTAAGGAAGAAGTTATGTTCGATCAACTTAAAGCTTTGAATATAGTGAATACACCGAAACATGTTTTTCAGTCTGATGAGGAGTTCTCAATGGCTATGAAGGGTTTTGTCATTACTTTGCAATAATTTGGCGAAGATGTGTGAAAGAAAGACTAGTTTCTCTGATGATTTACCTTCTAGTGCTTCTTCTAATTCTATGAACCAATCTTTTGAATCACATGAAATGACCCTAGCTAGTGCCATTTTACCTAAACCTCTTAACCCCTTCTTATTTACCTTTTTTTGACCCACTCGTTCCCCCTCAACTTAATCCAACTGTTACCTTAACCAAAACACCTATTACCTCTACCATTATACTCGATGAGTCAAACCACGCCCAAATTCCAAAAACGCAATTTAATTCCACCATTTTTGAAAACCATCCTTTACATAATTCTAGTATTATGCAAGAGCACTTTGCTTCATGATTAAGTGTGCCTAATCTTTATCTCCAAATCCCACTTTCCACAACTCCATAACCTTAAACCATACTACTCAACCCCCAAATTCTTAAAATCCCTCAATTTACTAAGTTTTTTAATTATGGAGTAGAGGAACCTGGGAAAAGAATAAAGAATCCAAAGCGTATGGCTAAGGCTGTTAATTCTCAAGGATGAAAAAATGTAGTCCAATTACAATAAGATAGTTTGGGGAAGAGAAAGATTACTGATCGTGAAATGATGGACGTGGAAGAAGTTTCAAAGAAGGTAAGATCTTTACTTGATTCCAATTCCACTTGGTTTGGTATGGCAGAGGTTGCGACACAACCCCACTATGAAATATAAGTTACGTAGCTTGGAATTGTAAGGGCTTGGGAACTTACTAGCAAAGAAGAAAATAAAAGCGCTTGTTCGGCGTAAAGATCCCACTTTGTTATATCTAATGGAAATGAAAAAAAAATCAGATGAATCGAAGCAAACGATAGCTGATTGTGGTTTTTTTGGGTTTTGTGAATTTTGTCCAGGTAGAAGAGGTGGATTGACATTGTGTTGGAAGAATTGTTTATAGGTTGATGTTTTATGTTTATCAGTCCATCATATAGATTGTGAGATAGATGATAAGTGAAGGCTTACTAAGATATACGATAAGACAGAAGAGAAGTACAAAACTTAGAAGTTATTATGTAGTATTTGTTATTGTTTGTGCCCTAGGCCATTTAGTTGGACCTTTATGTTATTCATTTTATTAATTGTAAAGAGGTTTTATTATCATTATTGTTTATTTGCATGTTACACATTGATGATATATATACCCCTAGTTTATTATTGTTATAGAGATAATAATAATAATACTTTATAACTAGCATGAGTATTGATTCGATAATCCTATGATGATTATGTGTATAGTGATACAGATCAATTTCATGGATACTTATTAAAAAACAGAGTATTGGATAGACTCATCTCGAGAATACTACATGTTAAAGAGCAGAGATTAGAAGTAGAGTAGAACTCAAATAGGTTAACAGATTAGAAGCAGATCAAACACAAACTCAATCTTAATCCCAATAATTTAGGATTTCTGGTACAAACTCTGTATATAAATATGTAAACAATTGGAAGTCTAAATCATCGAATAATACAGATTATTTCATAATATTAAACATCATGTTTAACATGGTATCAGAGCCTTCGATGAGTCACAAATCATTGTGATCGAATTGTGGCTTCATCATATATCGAGATATGAGTGATCAAGAGGAGTCCTGTTCAACAGGAGCAACTGACACATCCGGAATGGATGCATCTGCTACTCAACTATTACAGATCATCCAAAATCTCAGCACCAAAACAAGCTCAACAGAGTCCAGCAACTTCACTCTGAGTCTCACAGTAAAACTCAACGAGTTTAACTACACCCTCTGGTCGTGGCTCATGGAAATCGCCATTAGCGGCAGAGGAAAACTCAACCACATACTGGGAGCTCTGCCTCAGCCCACAGGGGATCAAACCTACATAAAATGGAAATAGTCAGACTCGATTGTTTTCTCTTGGATAATCGAAAATATGGAACCTGAATTAGCAGTCCAATATATCCAACATGCAACGACCAAAGATCTGTGGGACAGTTTGACTACCACGTTCCAAACAACCGGTGACTCCCTGCAGATCTATGACCTAACAGTAAAAGCAAATAACATAAAATAGGGAGAAACCACGATCGAGAAGTATTTCGAAACCCTACAGGCGATCTGAAAGGAGATCGATCGCCGGATGCCAAACCCCATGAGATGTAAGGAAAATCTAGATACTTACAGTAAGATCCAGCAAGAGACGAGACTTTTCCAGTTTCTGGATGGAATCCATGATCGGTATGAGGCAGAACGACGGGACATTCTCAAGCTCGATCCTCTTCCTTTAGTCGAACGAGCCTATGCCATCATTAGGAGAGAGGCTGCCATGAAGGGCATTCTGGGTGTCGAAGTATCAAATCCAGAAGGGTCACAGGCAGTCCACAGGTTTATCGTCAAGACCCGGTCAGATCTGGCTAAAACAGTACCCAAGTCATCATTCCCAGGTGAGGAAGACAGATCTAAACTTCGATGCAGTCACTGTGGGGGCTCGAGGCACACGAAAGATGGGTGTTTCAAGATCATCGGCTACCCAGATTGGTGGCCTGCGGGGAAAAAGCGATGGAACAGAGGAGGGGGAGGCTCGGGAAACACAGTGAGCAACTCACGCTCGACCATACAAGGGAGCGCGTATGCTGCCTTCACTGGAGTGAGCCGAAGAGAAGGAGAAGAGAACAGCACAGAAGGCAGGGAGGCGTCTGGAAAGGAGAGAGTTCCAGAAGCATTAAAGGAGGCGTTGTCGTTTTTCCAAGCGGCTAGGGCAGATAGACCAACGAAAGAAGGTAAAGAGTGGGCTGCAGGTGATGGGGCGCGACTGGAAGAGAAAGGACAAATCAGCCCCCCATCCCATTGCCTATCTTCTGCCGTGTCTAGAAGGAAGGGAAATTCCTCTTCAGCCCCTGGACTTTCCTTGATTAGTAAAACTGGACGGGATGTTTTAAATATTTTGAATTCGGCCCCTTTTTCTCTAAATGTGCATAAAAAATGTTTTCTCCTCAAAAAAATGGGTATTTGATTGTGGGGCTACCGAGACGATGTCGAACGACCCAACTGACTTTAAAGTTAAAAATAAACCAAAAAGAAACTTTGTGCAAACTGCTAATGGGGGATACTCAATGGTAGAAGGGGAAGGGGAGATCGAGTTCTCTCCCACAATGAAATTTTCAAATTGTTTATATGTGCCGGAGTTGTCTCACAAATTGCTGTCTATAAGTCATATTACCAAGGAATTGAATTGTATCATTCTAATGCATCCTAATTTTTGTGTTGTACAGGAAATTCAGACCGGGAAGATAATTGGGCATGGCACTGAATACGGAGGACTGTACTTCATGGATGAGATGGACACAAAAGGTACCATGATGCTTGCTCACGGGACTGTCGACCGACAAGTTTGGTTATGACACCGAAGACTCAGACACCCCTCCATGGGATATCTTAGAATGTTGTTTCCTTAGTTCAAAAAAATAAAAGCTCCAATAACTTGTGAAACGTGTGTACTTGCAAAAAGTCACAAACAAGTCTTTCCTAAAACTAATACAAGGACTGAGATTCCTTTTGCTCTTATTCATGCTGATGTTTGGGGGCCCGCACCTATACCTGGCTATAATGGGGTATCATATTTTCTTTTATTTGTGGATGATTGCACTAGAACTACGTGGATCTATTTTTTAAAAAATAAGTCTGATGTGTTTAACAAATTTGTTTTGTTTTACAATTTTATTCAGACACAGTTTCAAAGACAGATCCAAATACTTCGATCTGACGATGGGGGAGAGTTTATAAATCAAAATATGAAAATTTTTTTCGGGAGCCATGGACTTGTTCATCAAACCACGTGTCCTTATACCCCATAACAAAATGGGGTGACAGAAAGGAAAAATAGAATATTGTTAGAAATGACCAGGGCCCAAATGTTGGAATCTGAGGTCCCTAAGAACTTATGGCCAAAACCTGTTGCTACAGCTGCCTACCTAATAAACCGGTTACCAACTAAAATTTTAGGTTTCAAAACGCCAATTGACACCTTATCTGCACTTGTCAAACTACCACCTAGCCTTACTCTTCCTCCTAAAATTTTTGGATGTACGGTTTATGTCCATATTCCTCGGGAACATAGAACAAAACTTGATGCTTGTGCAATCAAATGTGCATTTGTAGGATATGGGACTCAAACAAAAGGGTATCGTTGTTTTGACCTAATCAAAAAGACTATACATGTTACTATGAAATGTGACTTTGTGGAAATAGAATATTGTTTCCAACAACAATTCACGGGTTAGGGGGAGACTTTAAAGATAGACCCGTTGAATTGGTTTATTGTTTCAGATCAGTCCGCTATTCCAAACTTGACAGGTCCGATCCAAATAGAGCAAGTTGGTACTGAGACTAACTCAAACTGTGAAGTACCTCCTCTAGAGGCAGACCATCTCTCTTCTTCTCCCGTGTCTGAAACTCTTCAAGTAAGTATTTCTAACCAACAGGAACTTGTTACTCCTGAAGAAAGCTTACCATGTGATACTTCTTATACAGCTAATGAGATGCAGGATGAAAGAAGAGCAGAAGAAAGGTACATATTGCCTTCTAGGAAGAACCGAGGAATACCGCCTAAACGGTATGAACTTGAACTGGGACTGGGTAGATCAAGATACCCGATAGCAGGTTTGGATGAAGAACACCTATCCAGAACAGCTAGGGCGTTCAGCACAGCAATAATCTTAGAAAAAATACCTAGAACTGTGGAAGAGGCTCAACGAGAAGGTAAGTGGCGACAAGCAATGTATACTGAGATGGAAGCACTGGTTAAGAACAACACCTGGGAGAAATGCCAGCTGCCAAATGATAAAAAACCAGTTGGATGTAAATGGGTCTTCACCATCAAATACAAATCTGATGGGTCCATTGAAAGGTATAAAGCAAGACTTGTTGCAAAGGGGTATACTCAAACATATGGAATTGACTACTCTGAGACATTCTCTCTTGTTGCGAAACTGGATACAGTTAGAGTACTCTTTTCTATTACAACAAACTGTGAGTGGCCTTTATTTCAGCTTGATGTAAAAAATGCATTCCTTCATGGAGACCTAAAGGAAGAAGTCTACATGGAAACACCCCCAGGTTTTTCACAAGACTTTAAACCAGGAGAAGGATGTCGCTTGAAAAAAGCCCTGTATGGTTTGAAACAATCTCCCAGAGCATGGTTTGGCCGATTCACTGGTGTTATGAAGAAGATCGGATACAAGCAAAGTAATTCAGATCATACCCTTTTCCTAAAGCAAAGGGAAGGTCTGGTTACATGTTTGATAATCTATGTGGACGACATGATTATTACTGGGAATGATCTAGATGAGATAACAAATATGAAACAACAGCTGTTCAAGGAGTTTGAGATGAAAGACTTAGGAAGGTTAAAATAATTCCTTGGGATTGAAGTTCTTAGGTCAAAACGAGGGATATTCATCTCTCAAAGGAAGTACATTCTTGACCTACTAGCAGAGACAGGTTTGTTTGAAAGTAAGCCAGCAGAAACACCCTTAGAGGTTAATCATGGCTTGAAGATTGAAGAAAAAGCTGAACAAGCGAACTTAGAACAGTACCAAAGACTGGTCAGAAAGTTAATCTATCTTTCACATACACGACCAGATATAGCCTATGCAGTAGGGGTAGTTAGCCAGTTTATGCATGGACCGCAGATTCAGCATATGAATGCAGCACTAAGGATTGTTCGGTACCTGAAGGGCACACCAGGAAAAGGGATTTGGTTCAAGAAAAATGGACACCTGGAAGTTCAGGGCTACACAGATGCTGATTGGGCTGGAAGTCCTACTGATCGAAGGTCAACCTCTGGGTACTTTGCCCTTGTAGGGGGAAACTTGGTGACTTGGAAAAGCAAGAAGCAGAAAGTGGTGGCGTTGTCTAGCGCAGAAGCAGAGTTTAGGGGAATTGCCAGAGGTTTGATCGAATTATTATGGCTGCAGAGGTTATTAGCAGAGATTGGATTCCCAATTCGAAGTGCAAGTCAGTTGAGGTGTGATAACAAGGCGGCGATTAGTATCTCAGAAAATCCAGTGCAACATCATCGCACTAAACATGTTGAGATTGATCGACACTTCATCAAAGAGAAGCTAGAAGAAGGACTTATCTGTTTGTCGTTTGTAAGATCCGAAGACCAACTGGCCGACATACTGACTAAAGCTGTGCCAGCACGAGTGTTCAAAAGAGTCCTCTCCAAGCTGAGTATCTGTGATCCGATAATTCAGTTTGAGGGGGAGTGTTAAAGAGTAGAGATTAGAAGTAGAGTAAAACTCAAATAAGTTAACAAATTAGAAGCAGATTAAACACAAACTCAATCTTAATCTCAATAACTTAGGATTTCTGGTACAAACTCTGTATATAAATATGTAAACAATTGGCAGTCTAAATCATCGAATAATACAGATTATTTCATAATATTAAACATCATGTTTAACACTACATAGGTTAGTGTCATATGTGTATAGTGATACAGATCAATTTTATGGATACTTATTAGAGAAAAAAGTATTTGATAGACTCATCTTGAGAACACTACATAGGTTAGTGTCATAAGTGAATTTTATGATAGTTACGAATTAATCTTTTGACTTGAGATTGTCATAGTTTCTAACATGAGTAATATTATGTTTTGACATAATCAAACGTTATTTGTAACTGGATAATCATAAAGATTATGATTGAACATGATAGAAATCATGTGGAGGATATTGAATCAAGATATAATTTGTCCCTCTCTTTGAGAGATATCTTCTAGACCCCTTAATAAGTAAGACTGTGAAACGCACGGTCGTGCTCAAATGAATTGATAGTGTGATCAATGTCATTTTTTATATTAGTCTACTTGGAGAATTGAGTAATAATAAGTTTGGACAATATAAGTATGAAACTGACCATAACTTATATTTAAACTAGATATCGTGTGACAAAGAGATTAATGCATGTAATATTATTATACTTAATAGACAAACCAACCTTATATTTATTGGATAGTTATGTCTTGCTAGATGTTGACGCTCGATTTTTGACCCCAAAATCTAAAAAGGAAAAGTTCAAATTAAGATATATTTATTTTATTTCTAATTTTAGTTTCTTTTTATTTTGAAAATATATTAAGAAAAGAAAAGAACAAAATATTAAAAGAGAAAAAAGAAAAAAAGAAAAAAAAATTAAAAAAAGAAGAAAAATGAATAAAATTGAAGAAATGGTTTAATGGAAGAAAAAGAAAAGAATTAGGGAAAATTGAAAGTTTAAATGGGAAGGAATGATATAATTGAAAAAAGAAATAAAAGAAGAGGGGTTAAAAGAAGAGTGGAAAATAAAATAAGGGAAGAAAAGAAGGAAAGTTAAATTCTGTATCGAACCGAACTGGTTCGGTTCAGAACAATCTAATTTCAATTAAAACCATGATCAAAACGCGCAGTATTATTCAATACGTCGTTTTGATTCAAGAGAAAAAAAAAAGAAGAAAACAGGTGAAACGATGAAGTAAGCAGTCGAAGACAAGAAGACCAAAGTGAAGAAATCTGAAGAAGCAGTACGCAGAGGACGGATAAAAGAAGAAGACACCACGTCTAGAGGGGATGGAATCATGGCGGGAAATGCGAGGTAGTGGAAGATAGGAGGCGGAAGATCAGGCTGAAGATCACTCCGTAGTGGGTGAGACCAGTTGAAGCAAGAAGAAAAAAGACAGAAGCGGACGTGAAGAAGGGGGAGATAAAAAGCAACAAGCAGCGCACAGATGAGAGAGAGAGAGAGCATTCGAGCCGTTCAGAGAGTTGGGGAGAGATCAATAGCAGACAGAAAAATAATTAGTAAGCATTTTCTTTTGAATTAGAAAATTAGGGTTTCTTTTGGGAAAATTGGGGAATTCTGTAATTGGGAACTCTTCTGTAAAATTAGAGTAGTTAGGGTTCTTAATTTGAGGTGTTGAGAATTTCTGTTTTCCGAAAACTATTCAAAATCAGAGAGAAAAGAGGGGTTTGTAAATTTCATTATCATTTCTGTTATTGTAACACATTTGGAACCTGGAGTGGAATCTACAGCTTTGGAATTAAAAGATTTCTGAATTAATTCGGGTATAATTCATCTTTCCCCCATCCTTTTTTTACTTTTGTTGTTAATCTTGTTTTATATTATTGGTGTGATTGAGGAAATGAATGAGAATATTCATATTTGGGATCCTGGTTGAATGTTTAGGATCATGCAGTTTTATGTTTCTATTTTCCTTCCTTTCAATATTGTGCTTTGGATGTTATTCATACACTGTTTGTGTTATGATTTAAGTGTGTTGGTTATTGTTTCTAGTTATAGTACTTCCATTATTTTATTTCTCTTACCTTTGTTATTGTTGATTAACTTGTGTTTATAACCTACAATAATACTCATGAACTTTCTCTTCGTATATGTTGTTGCTGCCTTGTTTCTAAGTATTCTATCTAGCATATTGTTGATGTTTATTTGTTGCAGAAGCATTTAAAATTGTTCAGATGTTTCTGGTTATAATTTAAAGATAAATGTTTATTTTAAGAATCTGAATTTGGTGATTGTTTGGGGTTCATAACTTCTACCCTCATTTAGTTTCCTTTGTTTCTGATTCATGGTTCAAATCTGCCTTGTTTATGTTTCACATTCATCCAGATTGTTGCATATTTTGGCATTCATGTTGTAGTTAATGTCCTCCAATTGTTGTTGCTGTAGGTGAACCATTAGTAACAGTTTAATTATCATGACTAGTTCCTACATTGCATCACAATTTCTGTTTAGAATGTGCAATGGTTTGCACTCCTTTGCGGTCAATATCTTGCTGTGATTCCTGTCTTATTACTATTGCATGCTGTTGATGTTCGTTTTGGATTTTTACCAAAAAGATGGTGATAAAACATTTTTGGTTCGCGCATGCCGAACTAGTCGGTCTTTGAAAAATTATTTTAGAGTCGCCACCCGCTTTCAGGACACCAATTTTAATTTTAAGAAAAATGACTCAGTTTTTAATTTTAAGGCACTGGTCAAAAATTGAGATTCCGGGTAAGGGGGTAAGGTACGACGATTTAAGTTTTACTTAAATTGCCGCCCGGCAAAAACCGGGCTCTTGGTTTGTCTAATTTCCAAAATTTAAGTTTATTTTAAAAGAAAAGTCGTGGCGTGATTAATTCTATCGATGTTCCTAATTGGCTTCTTCGGTCAATTGTGAAAACAATTACAAACATTAAAATAAATCGCAGAAATTAAAAATGCGGAAAATAAAACCCTAAAACTAATTACAAAACCGAATCCCTATTAAATTACATTCTACCCGAATAAATCTCTAAATTAAATCCTGAATACCCGAGGAGCATTTAAAATTAATATTTAAAGCAAATACACAAAATTACATAAAGTCCTTCGAGGTATGAAAGATCGCGAACACGTCCCAATTGTCAAACCATCCATTCGAAAAGTAAAGTAACCAAATTGAATAAATAAAATAGGTGAAAATATCTTCTAAATGTCAATCATGCGAAATTATCGATTTAGTTACGAAATCGCTCCATAACGGAAGAATCACTCAGATTACCAAGCGCATGTTAAACACGACATTTTCAAAGTAATTCTCATGGAAATATGATTTAACACTTTAATTTTTATAAGCACAAAATGCAAGAAAGACGCATAATGGAATTGTTTATTACTGCCGTACGAGAAAGAACAAAGCTAATTCATGTTTTCTTGATTAGGGAAAAAAAAACCGGTCCATGTGTTTTGGCAGCAAGCAGTAGCAAGGGGAAGAAAAAAAAAAGGAATAGAATGTAAGGCCTGCATAAGAGAAGCTTGATCCAAAAAACATTAAGCACGTTGAACACGTTTTTCTTGCAGCAATTTTGCTAAGAAACATTGAGCACCTTTTCAAAAATTCACTCCCTTTTATTCTTTACTGCACTTAACAGAAACTTAATCCAAAACAAAAGCAAGCATGGTTACCAAGTTTGACATGCAGGCTAAACATGACAATAAGAAATTGACTTGAAATAAACAAAAATGACCAGCAGGAACAATTATAAAAACAGGATATATACCCCCCTTAGCAGCCCCTAAACATGCGTTTTAAGTAACCACAAACTGTTCTGCAAGAAACAACAATGAATCGATGATCAAACAGTTTAAGATGTCCTAGAAAAATGAATCTGTTTATCCCAAGCGGTCAATCTGTCTAACGCAGAAGATGACCTTAAATAATGCTCTAATCTTTAAACACCATTTGACATTTAACTCATATTGACTCTAGAATAGAAATAATCACAGCAAAAAAAAAAAAAAGGAATGGATGCTAGCAAAGAGATGCATGGTCTATTTAAACAGTTCATCGAAACATCAACAGCAGCAATTTATTAAACTAAACATGGAAGTATGTCCAAAAATCCTAAGCCAAACAATATTAGGAACGAAACCAGAATTATGGCAGAAATAGATTAGCACTAATTGTTAGGCAATGATGACCAGTAACACAATTATCAATCACGATGATTCCGAACAGAGAACAATTAATTAAAACAGGTTCATCATACGTGCAGCTCTAAAATAAAACATCACTTGAGTGAATAGGTATAATAAGAGCAATCCTTAACTTTATAAGATGTCTGGATCATGACTAGAGTCAGTTTTAAGAAGGCAGAAAAACGAGACAGGGTAGAAAATCCATATCATGCAGTGTAAGTGATAAACAATAAATAATACAGAAACAGACGGTTGATATAGGGATGGTAAACTGCTCGTCACTGACTCAACCGAATTCAACACAATCTTCACTAATGATGGATAAGCTAAACATTAAAATAGACTCACGCATCATAAAGAACAATCACCAAAGGGAACTAAACAGCACAGGACCAGATCTCAAACCAGACACTAAAGAACAGTAATAGACGGATTGGCAATTGATAGCGGTAATCTGGAGTTTGATAATTGAATTGCTTACTGTTCAACACATCAACAATGCAGAAACAACGGGACTCATAATTAATCACAACAGAAGTTTAATAAGCAGCCATTAACGAAAGCAATAAAGGAAATGGAAGACCAGCCTCTGTTCCATATTCAAGAACAGAACGCCAACACACACGATCAACCCAGTATCTCAATTTCAATATCAGAAGCAAAAACAAACAATCAAGGCATGAGGATTAATCTGACTTCCCATTCAAGATCATTCATCGTATATACGAAATTCAAAAACAGAAAGGATTGTTAAATGTACCTCAAAAAAAATCTTCAAGTTCGATTTCGTTTCAGAGATTGATTTCCAAATGTTTCCTTCGATTACAAAATCTTTTACAGTAATGAACCTTAAAGATTGAAAACCCCCCAATTCTAAAGGTGAAACCCTAACTCACCTCAATTTCCCCAATTACAGGAAGTTTGGACCCTAATTTCGAAAACTCAAACCCTAGAAAATTAGAAAAATGCTTACAGAATTTTTCCTAATCTCTCTCTCTCGTTTTTTTTGAATAATCTCTGGAACTTGTTCTCCCCAGCACCCAGAAAAGTCGAACCCCTTTCCAGCCACTGCCTCCAGCTTTTATCCTTCAGAAAACGAACCAGGAACTTCCTCCACAGATACGATGCCTCCACGATTTCG
>CANUEY010000448.1:0-28683 GCA_948099555.1 Croton setiger | reverse complement strand
CATTAATTTTATTTTTTCCTCTAAAATCTAAAATTAAAACTTTATTTAAATATTATTTTTAAATCATATTTTAATTTTTTTTAAAATTGAAATTTAAGCAAAACAAAATTAAAAATTAAAATTAAGAATTCATTAAAAAAGGATAATAAAATTAAAATTGAAATTTCATTTCTTTCTTTTTCTCTTTTTTTAAATCAAAAATTAAAAATAAAAAGACTCAAATATATTTTTTTTGAAGAAAAAGGAATTTCTTGGAATTGAATTGAAAGCATTAAAACATCTTAGGAACGGGGAAAAACTTAAAATATTTTGAGAGCTGGAAGAACTCGAGCTATTTTTGGAATTCTGGAGATCTCGTCGAGCTTTTGGCATATTATCATCACTGGTACTTTTTGGGACAAAAATTAAGCGTCAACAGATATGCTATGAAATGTATATATTGCATAAATGCATTCCACAGGACATAATTACAGGCGTTGTGATTATCGAAGCCAGTTTGTGCAAATTTCACCAGGAAAAACCTATGGGTTTTTACAGAGATGCCTACGGGTTTATATGATATAGAAAGACCTGCGAGTCCTATATTCACAGAGATGATCTTCGGATCTACAGAGATAATCTTCGAATCTTATAGAGAGAGGTTTGGCCGATGGTTAATTCCGGTCTTCCTCATTGCTGGATCTAGCTAGAGAACCGACAGAGGTGAAATTCCCGGGGCAACACTTGGCCGATAATTCACAACTAAAGAACAGAGAAAACATAATATATAGCATGTTATGCATATAGATATGACTATATGATAAAGGTGTTTACATGATTGAATTGTTTATATAGCAGAGATGGTTATATAACAGTAATGGTTATATAACAGAGATGAATATTTGACAGAGGTGTTCTATATGATAAAGAAGGTTTTGTGTTTATATTTTATTTATATTGTTTTAAACGCTATTATTGCTTATATGTGGTTTACATTTACTGAGTATGCGACTCATTCAAATCGCAATATGTGTTTTAGGTCTGCAGTCCGAGTGAGGTACTGAGGCTTCACTCGTCTATACACAGGTCGGTCCAGCAGGAATCTAGGCCTCTCTCCTCTCACAGTCCATATTGTATATGTTGCATATTAGTGTGTTTATGCTTTGTTTTGTAAGCATAATTTTATATAGTTTTGGCATGTAATTATATAGTACTATGTTTTATAGCCTTTTGGATTAACTGCTATTATATCCATATGATGTTATATGTGAAGTATGCTATGATGATATATGCTGTTGGATGTTTGTTATGAATGTTATACATGTTATAGAGATTTAACAGAGATGACAATATATGACGTATATTACGTATGTTTAAAAAAAATGGTCTGTTTTATGACATAAGAATATAGTAAGAGGTGTTACACAATGTATAAGATAATACGCTGTGTTTTGCTACCCATGTAATCGAAGTGAATTGAAGATAGAAGCAAAGTGAAAATTGAAAGTAAGAAAGACAAAAGAAAAAGGAGAGAAATGGATAATGAGAGTTGGAAGCAGAGATAAAATGGAAAATTGGGAGCAGAAGGCAGAAAGCGAAATCAAGAAAAGAGAGAAGATAGGGAACATGTGTGAACCCTTGCCGAGCCCTTTGAGCCGCGGGCCCACCTGCGAGGATGAGTTGACTAGGGGATGTTCACTCGAGGTGAAGTGTGTGTAGAGTCGCCACTTAATTTATTTTTTGAAGGGGAAAATTAGGAAAGAACTCCTAGTGACTCCGTTTTGCGATTAATCTATTTCTAGGTTAATCGCCCCAAGGAATAATAGACACTAATCTTCGAACCGATGAGGATTCGGAGGTTATGTCATGCAATCATCTAACTAACCCTATTCTCTATATGTTTGTAATGCAAGATGTAAACAAAGAGTTTTGGAAGGATGGACCTGTTATTCGGGGTTAGATCCCGAATATGTCTACATTATCTCGTTTGTATGAGAGATCAATGTCAATGTAGTTCTATAGCCTATTTAAAGGCGTGGTGAAGGAGGGGAATGCATGTATGCATGCCATGAGTGTGTGAGTGAATGTCAAAAGGATTTGCGGGCCATAGGCCAAAAAGTTTGTTTTTAAGCATTTTGATGCCAAAAGTTAGAGTTTTACGGCATCCATGGCTAAAAATGTGATTTTTTAGGTCTTTGTGCCGAAATTGGAATTTTACAGCGTCCGTAACAAAAAAAGTGATCTTTTTAGGTCTTTGGGTCAAAATTGGAGTTTTATGCAACATTTCATGGAATAATTGATGGAAATTCAATAATGAACAAATATTTCATCAAAATATTTCATCTGAGTACCACTAAATAAGTATGTTATGGATAAACTACTTAATTGAAAACTTTACTTTTGGGTAAAAAGTTTACTTTTTATACATATTATATTAATTGTTAAACATAGTTTATAAATTGTAATCAGACTGAATGGCTCAACTGATGTGCTGACGAATTCATTGTTAGTCCGGATCAAACTTATCTTAAAAATATTAATACTGAAATTTATATTGAACTGACCATAATTTAGACTTGTTAATATCAAGGTAAAAGACGTCAAATAGCTTCTTAACTTCAATTTGCAAGTTTAGTCGAATTTGTAGGATTCTCTCTTTCTATAACATTTCTAATTAATATGTTAAAATTATAATATTATAGTACCAATCCTAATTCAATAACAAAATCAATAACTTACCATAATTATATTCTAATATAATTAATAACCAGTACTAGATAAAAACATATTAAATTAATCTACTTAAACAGTTCGAAAACCACAAACCGTCAAAATTTTCCTATAAATCTTTGAAAATTTTTATTTTCAAACCCACATATCATGAGAAATCTGCACAAGACGTGAAAATCCTAGTATGCTTACATCAGATCATATGAAAGTACAATTACTGATGGGGCAAGATAACAAACATTTAGGGAATATTTAATTTTCATTTTTTATATTTTTTAAATATTATATAAGATATTCATTAATAATTAATTATTACTATTATTGTTAATGATCTTAAAATTATTTTCTTTTATTTTATTCTAAAAGTTATATTTTAATATAAATTTGAAATTCACAAATGTATCATATACATATCATATTTCATATAATTTATAATAAAAAAATTGATTTTTTTTTTTGTTATTGCAAAATTTGTTGGTATATAACTACATATCATATCTTATATAAAAATATTAGAAATAGAATATTTTGAATATTAAAATTTAGGAATTAATTTCTAAAGTTTTATCTTTTAATAGTTGGTACAATTTATCAAAATGAAACTAAAGATAACTTTAAACATTTGTCAAAATACTACAATTGTATAGCCGAAAATGTAAATTTTAAAATTCAAAATATTAAACATAGGATAATTATTTTACTACATTAAATATTAAATATAAGATAATTGTTAAGAATTTAGTGATATTGTTGTACTATTATAATTTAAATCCTTATTAAGCTAGTTATTAAGAACTAATTATTGTTTACTGTATTTTTAAAAAAGGAATTTAATATGATTTAATTTAAAAGTTAAAAAAAATATAAAAATAAAATTTTTAATATAATTGATTTTGTTTTACATAATTTTTAAGAATTTTTGTCTTACAACTCGGTTCTTAACCTACCCGGCGAAGATTCGCCTCACCCAAGCACACTATAATACCTACATGACACAATATAACTATTAGGAAACCTCCAAATTATATAATTTGAACTTTTAAAATTATTATTAGTTTGAATTATGAAGTTTGAATATTATTTTTATTGATTATTATAATATATAGAGCTTATATATTGCATTTCAAAGATTATAATTTATTATTATTGTAACAAGTTTAAGATAATTTAATTGTTAAATTAGTAATAATTTAAATATAAGATTTATTTTGCTTTCAAATTATATGATTTTTTATCAATCGAACTTGAAATTGGAACTAAAGAACTTATAACCAAACCGAGATCGGTACTGAAAAATTAAGAAATGTATTGGAATCCATCATGTGGTTGTGGAAAATGTTTTCGATTTTGAATGAATCGATTAATCGATATCGGAAAAAATTCTTATAAATAACCGTCCATAAATCCTTAATTTAACGATGTAGTGACTAAAACTTTTAACAATGTCAAACATTAGTGACATGAAAATAATTGTACTAAAATAAAGTGATAAAATTATAATTATTGCCAAATATTAGTGACTAATTCGTAATTTTTCAGTCTAAAATATGGATTTCATTCAACCACAAATTTCCGTTTATTTTCGGTTTAATTGTTAGTTGGTCGGTGATATCTTGCGTAGAACAGCGTACCAAAAACTCATAAAAATCATTCTAAAATAATAATAATAATAGTAATAAAAAGAAAATCCAACCAATTTTGCGCACCGTTTAACTTGCTGCTGTAAATCGCCCCTTCCCAAAACCCCATTGATCAACCTACAACATGCTTGAAGCTTAAAAACACTCTTTCAATTCAGAGATTTAGATCCATTTTTTCTTCTGTACTGAACTCTCGAAGGAATTTCAATATAAAAACCCGCTTCGTATTCTTCTGTTTTGCATTAAAATTGATCTCCAGATTTGTTGTTGTTCGATCTGTTACTGTTGTTTGGGTTTGAGCATTTTACAAGACTATATTTGTTCCATTAGAGCATGATCAGTTTTGGTTCTTCACTATGAGTTCAGATCTTTGTTCGATTCTAATGTAGTATGGACGTTGAATTGAATTCTGCAACACCTTTGTTTGTTTTTTTACGTGTTTTGATGGGACCTGATTGGTATACGAGTAAGCGACTGCTTTGTGAATAGGCTACTGGTTTATATTAGGTTACTGAGATATAAACATGTTCTGGAAAGATCGTGAGAGGGAATACAAGGAAAGTAACGGTGGACCGCCATGTGGGCAGGTTCGAGTTCTCGTTGTTGGCGATTCAGGTAAATTTCAGTTGTTCTTTTCTTCGTTTTAGCATGATTTTTGCGACTCCTTTTGATTTTTGGTTCTTTGTTTATGAAGTAAGATAAGTGCTTTGCTAACCTACTGAAAAACTGCTTCTCCACACTGTATGTTTGAACAATGGGGATGACTTATTGAATTACATGTTGAAGATAGTTTTATCTATGGTTAGAAGATGATTTTTCTGTACGTGCAGAATTCACACTAGGTACCAAATTGAACAATTTAGTATACCATAATTGAAATGTAGGTTTTTTGGGCGTTAGATTAATCATTTGTAACTGGATCTGATATATTAAGAGGTTAAAGGACACGTTGTTGTTGGTATAGACTCAGTAAAGGTTGTGCATTTGCATAATATGACTGGTTTATGCCCTTATTGACCACGAGTTGACCTTGTTAAAAGTGAAAAGTGGAATGGAAGATCTGCACACATCTACAATCATGATTATCAGTTTATTCTCAGTAATGATAATTGCTAAGTTCGTTTACTCTACTTGCTGGTTATACATGATTGGTCATTTTCTCCTTTTTTTTTTTCAACATTGTATTCCTCTTCTCTCTTATGTGCTTGAAATCAAACTTCATTTTCTGATCTTAAATCTTTGTTAGGTGTTGGGAAAACATCTCTTGTGCATCTGATAGTCAATAGTTCTTCAATCACTCGCCCTCCTCAGACAATTGGATGTACAGTTGGTGTGAAGGTAAGCTTCCATTTTTCTGCTTACTTGATGGTAATAGAAGAGCTTTTTAGGAGTTTAGTCTTTCGCTAAGTGCTTGCTGATATTCCCATCCAGCACATTGCTTATGGTAATTCTGGTAGCTCTTCAAGCAGCCTTAAAGGTGATGGAGAGAGAGATTTCTTCGTTGAAATGTGGGATGTTTCAGGACATGATAGATATAAAGATTGCCGGTCTCTGTTTTACTCTCAGATAAATGGTCAGTAATCAACTGGTTCTGTAACTCTATATGGTATAACAAGACATGCATTCAAAGTTTACTCTAATCATTCAACAGATTGGCATTTATAGTTCAGAAACTGATTTTCTGTTGTATTAGTACTCGCACCACTTTCATACTAGAAATGAGATTGAGATCCATCGTGTGCTTATGCTTGAAACATGTTTTGGAGCATCTAATGATTGCAATTATGATTGGAACCTTTCTTCTCACATAGTGGCTTCAATTATGAAGTTTGTATTTACTTTCTAATTCAAATTGTGTTTTCACCAAGCACATGGTACTTGAGAAAGGTAGATTTATCACTTGCTTGGAGTATGGGAAATTTAATTTCCATTAAGAATTGTGATGTTAGAATAGTTAGTCGTTTCCATAATTCTGTTGAAATAATATATTAGAATGAAATGTACGATTGTCAAAATGGCGTCGAGCTCACTTCCTTGAAAAGTAATTTGAACTTGAATTCTGAACTTTTTTTTATCCATAATGTTGGCGCATGCATGGTTCTTTCAAGATATCCAATCTATGACTTACTTTATGATTGTCTTACACTTTGACAGGGGTTATTTTTGTCCATGATCTCTCCCAGAGGAGGACCAAAACAAGCTTACAGAAATGGGCATCTGAGATTGCTGCAACTGGGACATTTTCAGCTCCACTGGGTAATGGTGGTCCTGGTGGTCTTCCTGTTCCTTTTATCGTCATTGGGAACAAAGCTGATGTTGCTGCAAAAGAGGGCACAAGGGGAAGCAGTGGAAATCTTGTTGATGTCGCGCGTCAATGGGTTGAGAAGCAGGGTTTACTTCCATCTAGTGAGGAGCTTCCATTGACTGAGAGTTTTCCTGGAAATGGTGGCCTTATTGCTGTAAGCATTTTAAACTCAGCTTTCACAACTGTAAAACTTTTTTATTATAAACCTTTTCTAATTTTATTTTTGGAGATAAAATACTCTAGAAATATGAAATTAGAGTTAAATTGGAACAAATAGTAAAGCTTGTGGTATTTTTGTTTCTCCAACAATCCAGTGTCGTTTTTGGTTTATTCCTCATGTTCTTAGATTCTACAAGTTTTTATGCTCGATTTCATTGTGGGTTACACTACTAGAGTACATGATAGTATTATTATAAACTGAAGAAGGAAACATCTGTAATTCTAATTTTGTATCAATCCACTGGTAAGGTACTGTTACCTTGCCCAAAAGAGGAGTAAGATGCAGATGCTTGGATGACAACTAGTGGCATGTGGATTTTTCTGTTTTTGAGGAAAGGCATGTAGACTTTTTTTTAAATCTCAATTTAGATTACTTAAGGATGGTTTGGAGCGTTTGATGGGGAGGTTGAAATTATATTTTAGAGTTTTTCTTTTTTTCTTTTTGAACTAACTCAATCTTCATCTTGAATTGTTACTTGGTAATTAGTGATGTATACTTGTACTTTGGCTTCTAGATTCTGATTGCTTGAATCTTATGATGTGGATGGATAATTATATGACTAATCATTTTGGATTCTTCTTCGGAAAAATCTGGGTGCGGAAGCGGAAGTTCCCTATTGTTTGCTTGTCCTTTGGATAACAAATGTGGGTAGGAATTGGTGCAGTATTGCAGTTGTCTGTAGGATAATGTTATATATATTTGTTGACAAATTCTGAAGCAATCAGTACTGAGAATACGTAAATCTAGTAGGGATTGTTTGTAAGCAATGGTGATTGCAGTAAAATATTCCCCATATTCTGAGTCTCAGCTCACATGCTTGTGTTATTTTTAATTTGACCAGGCTGCCAAAGAAGCGAGATACGACAAGGAAGCTTTGATAAAGTTCTTCCGTATGGTATGCATTTTTCTGCTTTGGAATTATTTGTTGTACTGAATATTTTCTGAGATGGATGGATCACTTTGTGTCAGTTGATCAGGAGAAGATATTTTTCAGATGAGTTAATTTCACCAAGTCCCTGGACTGTTTCCCCAGTTCAACGACCTGCTCAGCGATTAGATGAGAATTCAAGCGATGATGATCAGTTTTACAAGAATAAACGGTATTTTCTACTCTATTATGCTAATGTTTCCACCTTAATGGAAAGTAAACTAATTACTATAAATCTCATGTTGCTTCCGACCTTAATCAGTCATCAAATTATTAAATCTTGTAAATTCTTTTGCAGTTTAACCAGCGATCCATACAAGTACAACGCCTTTCCTCCGCTGCCGGCCCAACGCAATCTGACACCGCCTCCCACGCTATATCCTCAGCAACCAGTTTTAGACAGTGAGAATTACAGCATCGCAAGATTTGCCCTCGCTGATTCTCAAGAAGTGAACAACAGTGCCAGATCAAAACGAATGGATATTAACGTTTGATTATCTCTGCTACCACAGACATTGAATTTATGAATTTATTTTTCAATTATAGTATTTCGTTTGTAAACTCATCCGCCCATTATTTTTTCTGCCAGAGGCTGTTTAATTTCAGATTACTTGTAAATTGATTGATTATTCAACCTGAACTACAGAATACTTTTTTCAATGGAAGTGAACTTATGTATAAATGATTGGTAAAAAGAACTTATGTATAAATATTCTGATTATCACGCCCATGCTCAATATCATTTCGGCCGAAGATCGGCAAATCCAATTCGCCTGGTAGACTATGGACGGCCTCAATTTTCATAACCGAACACAAGATGGAGTGAAAATGCCTCTAAAAGTTCTGGTGAATAAAAAACTGCCAAACTAAACTTTTTTTTCTTTTAATTTTCTGAGAACCTTCAGTTTAAATTAAAGCCATATTCCAATCCTCATCCTAGTGTTAATAGTTTTAGTTTTGTATACTTATTTATTTATTTTTAAACCGGAATTAGAGATGAGTATGTAAGTAAAAAATTACACTATTCGTACTTGTCCAGGGGAGAAATACAAGAAAAATTATATTTTTTATCATTCGCCAGCGTATACTGCTCTGCACATACTCGAAGCTGGCTAGTCGAAATGTCCAATTAATTAAAAAATGAAATAATAGGTGTCTGATAAATCATAATTAGGTTATCATTAGAAAAATCATATGAATGATAGGGTATAATTATGTATTTTGCGTGCAAAAACCAAATTAGTTCTCATAAAAAAAATAATGGAATTGAAGTTAACAAAATGATATTTTTATTGGATGTAGTGATAATGCTGGTTTAATTTAGTATATTTTAAAAAATTATGGGACAATTTAATAAAATTTGAGAATAAAATTAATTTTTTTTTAATGTTTTATAAGAGAATAAAAGACTTAATGTATCAAACAATTACAATCTTAAACTTCAATGGTCAATTTAGTATATTTTAAAAACTATGGGACAATTTAATAAAATTTGAGGATAAAATTAAATTTTTTTTTTTTATGTTTTATAAGAGAATTAAAGACTTCATGTGTCATATAATTACAATCTTACCCTTCAATGCAAAATTTTTTTTTATCAGAGGTATAAAACTAAGTACTCAATGGTCGAAATTTTTTTTTAAGTAGGGTGCTTGGAATCCGCCCCTCCCCCAACCTAGATAAGCTATGGGCCAGTTACGCCCCACAAAACCATAACCGGAACTATTTAACCAGCGGTTTGGTTAAGGTTCAAGGTATTTTTGAACAGGGAACCGCTACGAACCGTCCAATCAAACCGCAGGTTAACCGTTATTTTTATTTTATTTTTTTAAATTTTTGGTTAATCGCCAATTAGGACCAGAAAAACAGAAGGGCCTAACCGATAGGCTTTTGGCCGTTGGGGGAACCGCCAGGCCCAGCGGGCTGGGAGACGTTGAAAATGTTGGGTTGGGCAATTTGAGGTTTTTTTTTTTTTTTTTTTTGAATTTTGGATATTTTTGTCCATTCTAACAGCAAAAAAGGGTCATTTTTCAAGGGTATTTTGCATCCAAGGGAATAGAGATTTTCCGCTCCCAATTTAGTTCTTTTCTCAGAAAGCAGAAGGCCGCCGGCATTAAATGTTTGTTCCACCGCGACAGTTGACACCGATGCCGCTAACACTTCTTTAGCTATTTTCGTCATAAGGAATGTATCTTTATGCCTACTCCACAACTCCAAGATGTCGAAATTTATTAGATTCGTTTTTGCACCTGAAAATTCAAACTCTGTTGACAAGTATTTGTCAAGTTCCGAATATGAACTTGTACTGGTCTCCCTCGGTCTCTTTTGGCGTTGGGAATAAATAAGAGACATTTTATTTTGAACCGAGGTCCCACCCGGTCTGGCGGGAGTAGAACTTCCGCCAACGTCAGTAACAATGAAGCGTTGTTTGCAGAAAATTCAAAAAATAAATCATTAACTGTTTGTCTAGTTTCATTAAGTAAGCTATGTACATTAATCATTTCATCTATAGGCAAATTCAAATTATCATAATAAACATTCAAAATAGTTTCTAAAACATCTAATCTACACCTTGAATCAAACACAACGGCAACCAAAAATAAATTAGAAATAATTTTAAAATAATTTAACCATTTATTTTTCATTACTTACACACAATCTTTTAAACTAATGTCATTTTCAAACATTTGCAATCTATCTACTATATTAACACTGCATTGCAAAAAAAATGTGATGTTGGTTTGTAGACATGGCTAAATATTTTAGTAGCATCATTAAAAACTTCTAGCAAATTAATTATTTTTGCACATATTTCCAATAATTGTGGATAAATCATATATCGTGATTTTCCTAAGAATTATAAAATGCGTAAAATACATCATTATATTCGTATGATTGTGCTAATAAACTGTAGGTGAAATTCAACCTATGCACAACATAGCGTCTAAATTTATAAGAGTCAAATTATTACTTTTACAAAATCTAAATCAATTTTTCATAAATTTATTATAAGAGTATAAATGTTTAATTGCATAATATGAACTTTTAAAAATTTCAAACCATCTTGAACACACAAATTCAAAACAATACATTCACATCTAATATGAAAAAATTTAACGCCAACATTTCGTTGGCATAGTTTTTTCAATTGATGGATGGATGCAGTGTTTGATGCAATATTATCAAAT
Organism: Croton setiger; assembly: GCA_948099555.1. Classification (NCBI taxonomy): domain Eukaryota; kingdom Viridiplantae; phylum Streptophyta; class Magnoliopsida; order Malpighiales; family Euphorbiaceae; genus Croton; species Croton setiger. The sequence goes on along the minus strand of CANUEY010000448.1, from coordinate 17,693 downwards.
GAGATAGTTAAAATTTTTTTTTAATCAGTTTATATTCATGTAAAATATTATGAATGATTTTATAAATATTAGCAGTAGTATGTCTTTCGTCAAAAGTACGAAAGACAATTATTCTTTTTTGCAACTGCCATGAATTATCAATGTAATGAACTGTTAAACTCATGTAGGAATGATTATCTCAATTATCTGTCTAAATATCGGAACAGATAGATACACGCGCATTCCATTGCAATAAATTGAGTAATTAATAATTTTTTTCTTTCTTTAAATAAAGTTAAATATTTCTTTTAATAGTATTTCTAGAAACAGTTTTAATAAGTGAATTAACACATAATTCTAAAAATTTAATGAAACCACATTTTCACCAAAAAAAAAAAAGATAATTTTTCAACATATATAAATTCGGCTAATCCTTTTTATAATCCCTATCATTAAAATTAAAAATAGAATTTTTAGAAAACGCGTACCCGGATATTTGCGCTTGAGATTTTTTTTTACCGAAAAATTCCGTCGAATGCTTTTACTCCATGTGTCTCTTCATCGTTCCATACCTTCCGCCGATTTTCCACTTGTTACGTATGTTAGAGTATTTGCAAACTTAAACGTATTCGGAATTTCGAACGGACTCTCGCCGGAAATGGTGAGATACATCGTTCGTGTGCTTTTGCGATATATATTGTTATTTTGTCCCAACTTCCTCCTCTAATTAAATTCTGGGACTATAAAGTAATTTTTTAAATAAATTTTGTTAGTTTAGGGTAGAAAGGAAAAATAAAATCTGAAAAAGAAAATTACAAATTAAATAAATTTCTAACAGAAGATATAATAAATTAAGAAATAAAAAAAAAATTATAATGAAACTAAGACATCATAAAAACAGAAGAACAATTAAATAAAGAAAAAAAATAATGAGAAAAAAATATTCAAGTTACATAAAATATTAAGCACAAAAAATTAAAAATTAAAGAAAAAAATCAAATTAAACACAACATAAGAAAGAAAAAAAATTAGTAAAAAAAAAAGTAAACACAACAATAAATAAGAAGAAATTGAGAAATAAAAAATTTAAGTTACTTCAAAATAAATTAACTAAACTAATAACGTATTTGTTGGGACGGTGGCGGTAGCGGTGGCGATAGTGGCGGCGGTGGCATTTCGGTTTGTAAATTTTTCCGTGACTTCTCCGTTGTAAAATTTTCAAAATTTGTTGGAGAATTGAGCTCTCCCTCGATATACATTTGAGCTCTGGTTGGATCGACCGGATAATTGAATAAATCATGAATTATCCAGTCTCTAACTTTTTATATTTTGGGTTCCTTACCCCTTCCACTGGCGTCACTTGATCCGAGTTGATACATTTTTAATTTTTTTGGAGTTGAAAGAAATAACTAATATAATTTCGTGAAAAAAAATTATACAGAAAACAGTGTTATACAAAAAAAAAGCAAAGTAATGACGTAAATTAATCACTAAAACAAGTATTTAAACTTTTTTTAGACAGTAAAATTGTGTAGAGTGTGAGCAAAATGTGAAAAAAAAAATGCTTCCCTCCTCCAATTGATAGACAATGCCAATAATTTCGTTGGACACAAAATACCATCCGAAAATACCCATTTTTTACTGTTGGTAGGGGTAAAATTGTCCAAAATTTGAATTTTAAACTCCCGAAAACTGCCCAGGCCAGAAAAAAACCTTAAGGCCGGCCCACAAGTTCATTCCGCCAGGCCCAAGCCCGCTTCTCTGCAGCATGCGTGCCCTGGAAACGCAAGGCTGGGCACGCGGCTCAGCCTGCCAGGTCCATCACCTCAAGCGTCCCATCTTCTTTCCTTGAGCCTCCAGCACGCGGCCCGCCTGACCCAGTCTATAGCACCCTGCCAAATGTCTGACTCCAGCCCGTTGGTTTCAACCGCGGTTCAAATGAATTTCAAATTTTTCCTAAATTTTGCAGTTAACCGGCGGTTCAATTACACGATTTGGACACGATTCACGGTTCATGACAGTTACGATTCGAAATTTTGTTGAAGCTGAATCGGACCGACGATCGAACGGTTCTGGTTTCAATTCAACCAGTTTTGGGCCAGCAGCGGGCCGGGCCGGTTCGGCCACAGGACAGGCTAGGCGGGCCAAACCGGCCCACGGCCGCCTCTACGCCGTCGGCTTGCCGGTTAATCAGCCCTCCTTGAACCGCCGCGGTTTGGTCATGGTTCATCCTTCTTCCTAACCGTGTCCCGTCGGGCCGAGGCCATAACCGGCCCCGCGGCCACATTTACCCTTTCTCCGAATTACTAACCAGTACACCACCCCCGTCGCCTTTTCAAGAGTAGAATCCAATTAGTGCCAAAACTGAGACAAGCAAACCCAATTCTCAAAACAGTTTCATGGGCAAGAACCAATAGTCAAATGTGGCAATTTCTTCCGTTGCTTCTGCAGGTAAGATTAACCATCTCTATTTTTCTTTTATGTTTTTGCAAAATTCAAACTGGATAATTTTCTAGTTTCTTAGCTCCCTTTGAGAATTTTCACTCCTGAACTCCCGATTTCTGTGGTTTCACTTTTCAAATATGATTCTTAGGTCGTTATCTTCATCTCTAGGTTTAATGTTTATTTCTTTGTAGTTACGTTGATTAAAATCCATTACCCACGATTTTCTTTTTCTTTTCCTATTTTGGTTTTATAATTTAATGATTATTGGTCCTTTCCCACGACGCTCGTTAAAGTATGATCATCATAGAAGCTGTAATTTTAACAATGCACACAATGATATTTGCTTCCATTTCGAAAATATAATGTTGTCAAAATTTTAGTAGAATCTCTGTTTGATTTTATACCTTTAGGTTTTCATTTAGTTGAAAATGATTTCATTTAGGAATGAATTCAAATATTTAGATTCTAAATTATTATGTGTAGTATTTAAATGCATAATAATTAAATTTAGGTTATTCATATCTGTTATATCAGCAATTTAGTGTCTCTTCCAAATTCTACAAAAATTTCGACGGGATTTAGCTTTCTCATGGATATAATATGATGATGTAGAATTTCAAATGATTGTTCATCTGTTTGAAACATGAAGTATGTGTATGAATTGAATTCCATTTCTTTTATGGATTTCATATTTGTGCAAGCAAGGCATTAGTGACGATTTATGAATAATGTTATATTCTAATTACCCACTTCAGATTAGCTGATGCAGATGCTCCTGGCAAGTACTGGGAATGCAATGTATCTTTGTTAAGCTAGTTGCCATATGATAAAACTGCAATGAGAATAAGTTTCAGCTTCAGGATCAACATCTTTCACTTTTGCAATGTAGATTCGCATAAAATGATTTCTTACATAGAGTAGGTTTGATTTGTTTTTGTTCTGTTTGTTTTGGTAGAAGGTGAAGAAGAGTAGACAACAGACGAGAGACAAACAAGTTTGTCAGTGATGGTGGAAGTATGGTGGTCATTGTTGGGGGCTGCTGTTCCAGCAGTTATCGCAGGGCGGGCAATTATAGTTATGAAAAAGAAACATGCTGAAGAGCAGAGAATGAGGAGCATCAGAGGGAGGGAGAAGAGTTCTGACGATGTGTTTGTGTGCGAGCGAGTATGTACATCAAAGAGAATGTTAAAGAAAGTGGGAGCTTTCTCAAAGGACCCAATTCCTGATAATTGTCTTACCGTCTGTGGTGTATCTGAGCTTGATGCGTGTTCTGATGCTTGTGCTCGTACTGTCTGCGTAAACCAGCATCAGGTGCCAGATTGGAATGACATATGCCTTCGAAGATGCCAAACCGAGTGTCTTAAACTCTCTGCTTCTAGTTGATCTTAGTTCAGCTCTTTCATCTGTCTTTTCAAGTAAATAATTTTTGCAAATCAATGCAGTGTTTGAAGCTTGGTTTGAGCAGGATGCTTTTTATTCTTTGCTCTACTCAGGTATTTTCATTTGCTTTTGAATTTTAGAAATTATTCTTGTACTCGTTGAGCTGCTTATGTTTTATTAGTTGAAAAGAAAAAGGCCCAAAAAGGGGGAAATGAAAGAGACTTTTGCTGTTTGATGGTTATGAAAGTTGATTTTAAGTGCATTTTCATTCAGAAATTGATAGTTCCACACTATATTACTTGATTTGTTATGTTGAAAAACTTGCTGAAAATCTGGAATCTTTGAGTTATAATTTGTTTTTATATTTTTATTATGCTGGTCTTTTTTAGGATTGCCCCTATTAATATTATCAGTAAGCGTCAGTTAGTGGTGAAACTGTGTATTGCTAAATATGTTTGTTTGAAGTTAATTGCGTTGTGATCTTCCTACATTTAGGGACAAGCATCAGAATTCTGGTTTAGTTTCTTTTCAATGACCAATCATTTTTCTATCAACCTGCATTCCTGATGGACACCCTAATAAATTTACTTCATACACTTTTGACATCCATGGTGAAAATAATAATTTTGTGTAGATTATGTAGTAAAATGTATTGAGCTTGAAGTCAATGTGTGGCTTTATACATAAGAATCACTCTGCCTAAACGAACACATCAATCGACGCATTAACATAATGTTTTGCGATTCTTGTAACTTTGTGGTGCAGTGCTTTGTCCAACCCTTTTCTGCTATACGCCAAGGTATAGCCTAGTGGCAAGTGCTTCTTCCCTAGCAATAGACCAGAGATCGAATCCCCCACCCCGAGTAAAAAACCTTTTCTATTGATGTTTATATCTACATGTTCTTGGCTCTCAATCTCTGGCCTTATACTTCCTATCAGAACCTGGTCCATCCATATCTTTGTCTCCTAGAATGCACTTGTTTGAAATTTATACCCTGTTCCTGTTTTCAAATATGAAAATATGTGTTTTTGTTTTCTGAACATGGACACAAGAAATAGAAATATGAGCTAGGTAGGATTATAATCTTTTTTAACATACGTGGCTGTAAAACTTACATGGATTATAATCAATCAGTGCGGATAAAAATTATGACAACTAAATAAGAGCTAAAACCCTATATATAAAAATGATTGCAACATATTTAAAGATCAGATTTATCTACTTCATCGTCATCGGTTACCTTATCTGTGACCTTGTGTATTGCTTCTCCCACTACATTTGAGGCTGATTCTGCAGATTTTTCAGCCATTATTTTGCTCGTCTCAAAACTTTTCTCGACTGCCTTCATCGTTTCTCTAGCACCATCTCCTCTATCATCATCTGTATTTTTTCTGTCTCCTAGTTTTCCAGTCCTGAAACTTACCCAGGAAAATAATTTTCTTAGACAAACTCAGATGAAAAAAAAGAAGCATAAAAAATTGTAACAACAAAGCTTACTCTAAATTTGGAGGAAAATAGTTCAATTGAAGATTGTGGATGATGGTTTTAAATTTTTCCAAAGAATCAAGATGATTTTTCTTCAATTTAGAAAGGGTGTCTTTGACAATCTTTGCAAAAGAAGGCTTTTCTTGCTGAAAATGGTGTCCGCCTCCATCTCCAACCACTAATAACAGAGTTTGAAGGTAAGAAATGAGAAAAAACAACACTAACCAAATAGTAACGGTTCTTCCACATTTATTATCCATGCAACAAAACTATACAGTATTTTTTTAGATTAGACAACTTAGATTTGCATTATATGGTTTCTTACAGTTGATATATTATATGCCCTCAAAATAGCATCTTCTTTGTAGGGATGTTGACTTGAATACTTCAAATGGGCTTCAAAATTAACTTAAACCTTTTTCTTTTTTATTTATTCTGAAATTAAATAGATTATATAACCAAAATGAAAGGTACTAGAAATGGATGATACATTTTTTGAACCTAGAGAAGTAACGTCCCTAAATGATTCGTGCCATCTAGCTCAGTAATTTTATAATTTTATTATTTTTTAAGCAACATGACACTTTGTAATTTATGAGGGTGAGAACTTTTTCTCTATAAAATATTACAATATTTTTTATTATAATTTTTTAGAGAAAATACTATTTTTCTTTGATTTTTTCATATTTTACTATTTTGTCCCTAAATTTTTTCACGCTACCTATTTTGTCGCTTTATTTTAAAAAATTATACTAAAAAGTCTCTCATCAGTCACTTCGTCTATTTTCGGTTAGCGATTGAAGTTTAAGGATCAATGTGAAATTTGTCATCTTCTTGCTCCAAGCGCTTGCCATGGCAGGAGGATCAAATATGAAATTTACTATTTCACAAACTAATTTCTCAATTCGGTCAACCAAAGAAGATACCAAATTAAAGCTCTCAGTGAGAGGTATCATCATAATCTGGTCTCTCCTCATTTTCCATCGTTGGTGGTCATGGTAAAGGCCGGCGATGGTGCCTTAGGGTTTGCCGGTGTCCGAGCTTCTAGTCATTGAGCGTTACATCGGCGTTGGAGGTCATGGCGCCAAGTGATATATATATAACCTATTGGTCACAAATTCGAATATTCATCCGAGCGTGTGTTGATAGGAAATGGTCACCAATCCTTCCGTTAAATTAAAAAATAAAAAATATTGGTCACTCACTATTAATAAGCATTAAGATGTATTCCTTCCTGAAATTAAAATAGAACATATGATTCTTGTGTGTGAATTCCAAATAATTTCCAAACAAGCGCCAATGGTATGGTAAAGTTTCTCAATATCTTATATTTTGTGGCTTTAAGGTTTCTAATTCAGAGTCTGATTTATTCATAAAATCAGAATCAAATATACATCTTCTAATTTTGTTATATGTTGATGATATGATTATAAGTGGAGAAAATGAATCAGAAATCTCTAAATTGAGAAATGAATTGTCTATTCGTTTTGAGATGAAAAATCTAGGGGAAATTGGACTTTTTCATGGTTTACAAGTGAAGAAATCAGGTTTGGATTATTTTGTCTCTCAAAAAGCATATGCAAAGGGCCTCTTAGAGCGTTTCGGCATGGGAGAGTCAAAAGAAGTGGCTACTCCAATGGAACCCAATCTCAAGTTACACAAAGATGAAGCAAAATTGTTGAAAGATGCAAAGAAATTTCGACAGCTTGTTGGATGCTTAATCTACTTAACGATTACAAGACTTGAGATTTCTTATTCGGTTTTTGTTGTTTCTCCATTTATACAGAATCCAAGAACTTCTTATTTAGATGCTACAAAAAGAATATTGCGTTATGTGAAAGGGTCTCTTGATCATGGGCTTTTGTATAAGAGATGTGAAAAAAATTTATTGAGTAGATTTACTAATGCAGATTGGCAGGGAATGCAAGTGATCGTCATTCAACCTCTGGTTACTGCTTTAGTACAGGTTCGACAGTGATCTCTTGGAGCAGCAAAAAGCAAGATGTCATGGCTCTATCTAGTACGGAAGCAGAATATGTAGCAACAACCATGACTGTACAAGAATGCATTTGGATAAAAAGGTTGATTCAAGACATGTTACAAGAAGTTACTTATGCTGTGCAAATTAAGTGTGATAATTAAAATGTGCAATAAAGTTAGCTTCAAATCCAATATTTCATGCTTGGAAGAAACATATTAAAGTCCGACATCATTTTTATTCAAGAGAAAGTCTTGAGTGAGGAGATTGAATTAACAAGTGTTTGCACTAATGAGCAAGTTGCAGATATATTTACAAAGGGTTTGGTGAAGCCTAAGTTTCTGTTTTTTCGAGATGCTCTTAGAATTGTTGATGGTAAGCTTGCACTAAGGGGGAGTATCAAAAATTAGTGCAACTTAATGCACTGCAAAATAAATTCAAAAATTATGTTTTATTGAGTTAAATAAGTTAGCTATTTTTTGGTGAGACTAATTCTAAACACTATCTGCTACAACTAACAGATGTAATTAAGTCTGAATGCATCACATTCAAAAGCTTTCTTGTTAATACAAATTTTCTCCTTCCATTATACACTTGTATTTCCTTCTTTTTGTTGCAATATTTTATTTCTTTTATTCATCTTCTTCGACTATTCATGTGGTTCTATTTTTTAGCAACTGGTTTAATATATTTATGAGATAATTATTTATAGGTCCCTAAAGTTTTGCGTAATATATTCTGTAATCTTATTTAGGAAATTGTATTAATAGGTCCTTATGTTTTCAAAAATTGTACTATTAGTTCGGACCATGCTTTCAAAAACTTTTTGGATTAAATTTTTTAAAAATGACAAAATTACCCTTTGATTTATTTAAATCGGACCATGCTAATTAAACCCAATATTTAAATTAAACATTTTCTTCTTTAAATCAAACCCTTTCTTCCTTAAATCAACTAAAAGAATCATTTCTTCTTTTGTTCAACCAAATTCAAGGTTTTAATCTTTTTTAATTTCTGTATTTTTTTTTTGTTGATTTTGATGTTTTTATGTATCAGTTCTAATGGGTTTTTGATTAAATGACGAGTTGATTAAAGAAGGAGTTTCTATTTTTTCTATTTGGTAACTGGTAATTTTCTTTCAATTTTTTTCCTTCACTTTTTCACTAGCCAAACACAAACACAAGCATTACTTTCCTTTTTATTTTTATTTTTAATTTTTAATATTTTTCTTTTTTGTTTGTTTAGAATGCTTTCTGTTTGTTCTTTTTTATTTTTTATTTTTAATGTTTTTAATCTCTTCTCTCTTTCTCTTTCTCAAACCTAATCTTTAATAATATTATTCATATTTCTCCATTTCTACAATTTCTTGCTTCTTCTTCTGCATATAATTCTTGTTTCCTAGATAAATATTCACATAAAAATTCAAGAATAACATTAAATTGCTGCATTTAGAACAGAATTTAAAACTCAAGCTCCGATTCCATTACACCAACCTTTCATGAAATGAAGAGATAAAAATCCTAACACGGTAAACAAGATTACAGACTAATGGATTGTGAAAAAAAAAAAGAAGAAAAACAAAGAAGAGAAAAAAATGAGTTGTAAAAAAAATAAAAAAAGAAAGAAAAAGATCAAAGAAAAGAAAAATAGATTGTGAAAAAAAAAAACAAATAAAGGAAAAATGAATTGTAAAAAAAAGAAAAAAAAAAAGAAGGAGAAGGCTGGATCAAGTTTGAGCATTTTAAAGTTTATAATATGTAAGAGGGTAGAAATGTCATTTTAATCCAAATTAACAGTCACTTAACGCTCAATTTGGACGGAAGAATCTAATAGTATAATTTTTGAAAACATAAAGACCTATTAATACAATTTCCAAAATAGAAAGATTTCAGAGTATGTTACGCAAAATCTTAGCTAACTCTATATTTATTCTATATCTTTCCTCGTATTTTTTCAGCTAAGCTTGAATTTATTAAACATGTTTATTTTCTGTTTATGATACAGTTACAACCTGTTTATAATACATATTTTCTATTTTCTTTTCTTTTTAAGACATGCTTACTTTTAGTTTATAACATGTTTACCCCGTTTATTATAATTTGTTTCCTCTCCTTTTATAAGATATTTGCCTCGCTAAATTTATTTTTCTGTTTAACAATCCATTATACATGTTCATACTTAGGTTTATCTGTATTTTCAATTTTGAGAATTTAGGATGTGACAACAAATAAGGCTTTTTGTTGGCCTTTCGAAAAGTATCCCTTTGGCTTATATAGAAGTCACCATTTTTGTTTCTTGAATGGTGACTCTTCTAAGAGGAGGTTGAAGGTATCAACAGTGAGGGTATCTCAAAAGATGGGTAATGAGGGAGTGGTTTTGGTCTGGAGTATTGAGACTCAAATCAATCCAACTCTGCCTTAAGCTTCTTATACTTGCTGTTCTGTTTTTCAATGCTAGGATCAAATTGTGTTTGTTCAATCTTCTAGAGTTGAATTTCATGAAGAATTTCTATTTGCACCCCAAGATGCTTATATATTTTTTATGAACTCTTGAAAGATGATCAACTCGGTATCTAGCTGAGTCATTTTTCCGGTTAGATGATCAATCTTTCCATCAATTCGGGAAGAATTGCATTCTGAATATAAGCATTTTCATACTGTCAAATTGAGCACCTTTTCAAACTGTCAAGAGTCAATAGAGCTACCTTCGATGGTTTGATCCACTGAGTGGTCACCACCTTAATTTGTGAATTAATTCAGGGTGTGAGTGGAGAAAAATGTGAACTGGTTATACAGAATATCATACATGGATGTACTAATGCGAGAAATGCGGTATTATTACGGAATGTTTGCTCAAACAAGGTTGAGCTTCCTTTTCTTTCTTAAGGATTTCGAAGCTTCCTTGCAAAGAGGAAGTGGTTTTTGTCGTCAGAGCTGTCCTCAAGTTCCCGTTTGTGAATTCTTATCCACGAACCATTATCTGTCTCGTTTTTAAATTGTGACTATTCTACCGGAGGCATGGTGGGTTTTGTTTTAGGTTTTTTATGAAGGAAGACTTTCATCAAACTCCTAACCTTTCTTTCCAATAGGTGCACCCATGATCACACATACTGCTTTGCAGTAAATGACCATTAATGGAGACATAAGTAGGAAAACTCATCACAGAAAATTCGAATTTTTCTGTTTTAATCGTATAGACGAGAACCATGTTGGTTAATTTGTATTTTTAATTTTCCATTCGATTTGATCCAAACTCCAATACAGAGCACATGAAACGTGGATAATTATCATTTCCAGCGTGTTTTATTCATTTCCTTCGATAAAGATTTTCGCATTGTTAATTGCTTATCTTTATATAGGATTAGTTAATGTTAATAGTTCTAATAAATAAATAGAAAAATACTGAAGAAGAAGAGATCTGACGGTGACAGGGAGTCGAATGTGAAAGAAGTGAGAGCATTAATAACGGACTAGATTTTCCATTATTCCTCGTCACGGATATGCCGCATTTCTCTTTAATAATAATAATAATCCTTCAATTAAAAATAAAAAAACTCCCTTGAATTTCTTTCATGTTAAATTACCAAAATAACCTTGTCTTCCTTATTTGGGTTTCTCCTATTTCACCTCCATCCAAGCAAAAGACTAAATTCTGTATTGTCCCTTTCCTGCTCCTTATACGTGCAGGTCACTACCCCACCCTCTTCGCTTGTGTCTCTCTTACTTTCACTTTCATCAAGCTTCTCTCTTTCTCTAAATCCATACCCAACCATTGATTTCAAAGCCCAGCTTATATAATAAACCACAGCTCCCTCACCTCTCCTTATATATATTATATATAGAATAGAACAGAACAGAAAATTTCAGTTGAACAACAACAACACAACAGAACCCAAATACTTTCCTTTTCTTCTTCCTTGCTTGTAATAATTTTGTTTTTCTCCATCCTTAACCTTAATGAAACAAGATAAATACAGTAGCTCCCACTCTTTCTCTCTCAAGAATAAAGAAATCTGAGCAACACTCGAAATTAAATATTCTTTTTTTTAATGGGTTGTAATAGTGTTTCTTCTTCTTCGCTACTATTACTTCTTCTTCTCTTAACCACTTGTTCTAATCTTTCTACATCAGATCCAAACGATGAAGCTTGTTTAACCCATTTAACCCAATCTTTAAAAGACCCAACAAATTCCCTTCAAAATTGGACAAAATCAAATCTTGCAAACCCATGTTCTGGCTTTAACTCTTATCTTTCAGGTGCTACTTGTAACAATGGCCGAATCTACAAACTTTCCCTTACCAATCTTTCATTACAGGGCTCAATTTCTCCTTACATATCAAACTGTACCAATCTTCAAAGTTTAGACCTTTCTTCTAACTCTCTTACGGGTCCTATTCCAGCAGATTTACAGTATTTGGTTAATCTTGCAGTTCTTAATCTTTCCTCTAATAGATTAGAAGGGGAGATCCCACTACAGCTTGCATTGTGTGCTTATTTGAATGTAATTGATTTACATGATAATTTTCTTTCGGGTCAAATCCCACAACAGTTGGGTTTATTAGTAAGATTATCAGCTTTTGATGTGAGCAATAATAAGCTTTCGGGGCCAATTCCAGCTTCATTAGGGAACAGAAGTGGGAGTTTGCCAAGATTCAATGCGACGTCGTTTGCAGGAAATAAAGATCTTTATGGATACCCTTTGCCTCCGATGAAAAGTAAAAGTTTATCTGTTCTTGCCATTGTTGGGATTGGATTGGGAAGTGGGTTTGCTAGTTTGGTGCTTAGTTTTACTGGGGTTTGTATTTGGTTGAAGATAACTGAACAGAAGATGGCTCTTGAAGAAGGCAAGATTAATCAATTAATGCCTGATTATTGAGCTTAATTTTCCAATTCTTCATCACAATCATTATACAAAAAATTCAAGGTATGCAATTGAAATCCAACTAAGAAAATATTTTATTGTGTTTTTTCTCAGATGGTTAGTTGTATTTGGTACTAATTTTGGAGCTTTTTTTTTGGTTGGGGGAGAGAGATTTTGGTTTCTATTTTCTTTTTAAACCTTTTTCTTAATTTTATTTATTATTACTATATATTTATGTTGTTTCTTCTAAAGAAATCAACAGTGTATAAATGAATCAATAACAAGAAATAGCGCAGCCTCTTCTTCATCTTCTGCTTCTTTTACTTCTTAATCTCTGATTATGGGTTATATAATGTAAGAATCAAAGTTTAATCTAGTGTAGTCAAAGTTTAAATCTAGTGTAATCAGACCCTTTTTTATTTCTTTCTTCTTCCCTGTAATCTATATATATATATATATATATATATGCGTTTTGTGTATGCCGTGACATTTTGTCTGCATTAGGCCAATTAAATTAGAAAAATTGAAGCAATTAAATTGAAGTAGTGGTGGGGAACTATTTGTGATGAGCTCCTCGAAGAAACTGGTTGCATTTATTAAAAATGCTCTTTTACCCACTTTGATGAGTTATAGTGGGCTTTTTTCCTTCTATTTTTTTTTAAATATTTTAAATATTTATATAAAGAGAGAAAAAAAAAATTTTAGAAGCTCTCTTCATACACCATTCTCTCAATTTTTTAATTTAAATTTTTACATGTAAATTAATTATTTAATTGTAATTAATGAAACCTTAAATAAATTTTAGTTAATGAATCTGAATAGTATTAATAAAATTAGAAATTTTAATTGGTCGTGGCTGTTATATTCTGATGAATATAACAGCCACGAATAAATCCACACTAGCCAGATCGTTGGAAAGTTGATATTAAGATGAATCAAATGTCACCAATTGCATCTTATCGAATAAATCCACACTAGCCAGATTTTTAATTATATATTTCGAAATTTTTCATTGATCAAATGTTAAAATAAATAAATATTTTAAATTTTTGGGTGAGTTGAGTTCTTTAATTTAGTATATTCACTTGTTCCGTTCCATTCGTTCTTAAAAATGAAGGTTGGATTTTAGATTTACACAATTTCAAATTTGGTTATTGTGAAAATATACAATTTGGTATTTAGGGTAAATTTCAATTTGATATTTTAACAGTTTTTTTATAGAATAACTAAAATGTCTAACAATCATAAAACAGAATGACTAAAATTATAATATTAAATAAGATGAATCAATTTATTCAATTCGCTAAAATAGAGAAGCCTAATTATTATTAATCTTAATAAAAAATATATATGTGAAAAAATTGAATACTTTGTTGAAAATGATTTTTGTTGTGTGAAAAATGAGTCTTTCAAAAATTAGATAACATTTAAAACTTTCTGCACTAATATTCTTTTGGAAACTGATTACATTTCAAAATCACAGAACATAACAGATTTAATAAACAATAAAATGTAGTAGTAGCATATTACATTGATATAAAAAAACTTATTGAGATTTAAAAATATGACATTTATACAAGAGAAATTAACATCTCGTTTATATTTGCAATTATCAACAAAATGAAATAGCACACAAACACATAAAAATTAACATAAAATAATAAACCGACAAAGGGTTATATAAGAATATAAAATAATAAATCGACAAAGGGTTATAAAAGAGAAATTAACCATCTCTTTTATATTTACAATTATCAACAAAATGAAATAGCACACAAACATATAAAAATTAAAATAAAATAATAACCGACAAAGGAGTACAAACTACACTAAAAAATTAATATATTTGAGAGATAAAATATTTAAAATCCATTAACAAAATAGATTTGAGAACTAAAATATGAAATTTAATTTAAATAAATAAGAATTTAAAATCTATTTTAAAAAATACTAAACTAAACAAAGATGAAAAATAATAAAGAACAATAAAGAAGTCACTGCCATGGTGATCAAACAATCAAATATAATGAAATTAAAAAAAATTTATTATTTAGTAATATATTAATTAATTTAATAAATTTTCTATTTTATTTATTTTGTTTAATTTTTTTTTCCAAATTTAATTTTTGAATTATATATATATCTTATAATTTTTATTTAAACTTTTATATGATTTTATGTGCTTGAACAGTATATTTAAACATTAAATATTAACATTTACATTTTTTTTTGAAATTTTATAATAAAGAACATGAATTTTTTGGTAAAATATATTTTAATAAGTAAATTCTTACCTGACATAATATAATTTTTTAATAAAAAAATTATATTATGTTATGATAATAGTAAAAAAGAAAATTATGTTAAAAAATAGTGGAAAAAGAAATAATTACTATTTCTTTAAATTACAAAATATATATCTTAGAACTCTAAAACAAATATCAATTATATTTTTTGAAAATGTAAAATTAAAAAAAAATACAGTATATAATAATTGTAGTGAAAGAGGTGGTGGGAGAGCAGCAGCATCACATGGAATTGCAGATTGTCTGGTTTTATCAAAGCTTTTGTATGATTAATTTTGATGGGAGTTATATTAATAATATAATATTATATTGGTTTTCTCTTGTTAGCCCAACATTCTACTCAGTCTCTTGCTCTTAACTTGGCTTATTTGATTTTAAGTCTTAGGACTTATGAGTAAGTATTCTTTTGGACTTTTTTTTTTGTCTATCACTAGTGTACAAAATATCTTGAGACCATAAACTTTGGTAAGTCTCCACTCCATAGTAATTAATATTATTTTCCCACTTCCTTTTTATTAAGTATTATTTATTGGATTTGCCAAAAAAATATTATTTATTAATAAAATAACTATTTGGTCCTATACTTCAAATATTTAGTTATTCTGTCCAATTATGTAGTATAATATGTTGATAATAATAATATTACTAAGTCGTCTTTTAATTTTAGATAATATTACTATTTTGTTTATAAAGTTGGATTAATTTTTTCCATTTTATTCTTGAAATTTGGCTAATATTATTAAAATTAAACAAAATGATTATCTACTAATATGAAATCAAGCAGTCATTCGAAAGAATTATTTATAAAAAATTGAGTGGCTAAATTAATAATATTGATCGGAACTAAAAATAGTAATTCTCCCTTACATTATTAGCTTATGTGAGAGTGTAGACTATACATTACTACTACTTCACATGCTACAACTGCTTGCTATTATTGTTGTCTGTGGCTTTCATTTCAGGTAGTCTGCATACTCTACACTCTTCTTTTTAGCCCTTTTTTTTACTAATCAAATCATTAATATTAGGATAATCATCTTATTTAATTTTATTTAAGCTGGCTTTACTTTGAACGTTCCAAAGAAGATTTTAGAATAATTTTGAGGTTGTTTATATTTGAAGTATAGCATGTGAGAGTATGCCTAATTTTTCTTTATTGAACAAAGAGTGCCTATTCATTTCTCTAATGTTTTGCTTAATTTGGCTTTTCTTAAAGTTGTGAAAATTGATCAAAACATTAATTATTACTATTATTAATAATAAATTCAAATAAGAACAATATGGATTATTCATTATCCTACGAATAAAGCTAATATAGCAAAAAACGTTGGACAAAATGTTTGAAAAATGGGTTGCTTGAAAGATAGTGAGTAGAACAGTGCAAAGATAATAGTTGCATTTTGTAGCTTTGGCAGAAAGCATTAGCAACAGCCCATGTTTTTATTATTATTATTATTATTTATATGTATGTATATATAATTATATTGCTTTTGCTTAGTGGGTACATATGTGTATAGTTAGTCCATGCCAAATTCAAATGGACCCCATTGTTTAAAAAATTAGAATAAATTTGAGATTATTATTCCTCTTCCAAAAATCGTGGGCGAAAATCCTTAGCTTGGTTAACAGAATTGGACATTTGACTACTTTATGTGAACATAATAATCGAATTTCTTTTTCTAAAATATTTATTTTTGAAGCATTACTGAACATTCTAGATTGGTAGTAATGTTTTTTTTTTTTAACGGTAGATTGGTATTAATGTAGTGAAGATGATAGTTAAATAGATGTAATTTCAATTTCAATATAGCACCGAAAGTAGAAACACACTCAAATGTGGTTCCATCCGTTCATTCATTATATCAACAATAAATAATAATGAACCCTATGCATATAATCATCATGAGTTGGGTCCCGTTTCCCAACATTAACTCGACTTTCCTTTCATGGTCAAAACAACCGTAATGGCCCCAATTTTAAGCACTCATTTATGTTATTGTTGATTTGTTGTTTTTATAGATAATTTGATATATTCATATTAATAAAATTTATATAAAAATAATAAAATTTTTATTTCAATATTATTAATTAAAAAAGTTTAGGATGTGTCATATTATTTATCATACGTCTCATCGAAATGGTAATAATGCACGTCTCATCGAAATGGTAATAATGCACAAGTCTCGAGTTTAATTTCTACTGATTATATTGTTAATATCAATTTTCGTGCTCAGAGAAGCGTTATCCTTGTCATGTTGTCCGCACTAGATTCATTAATTATCTAATTTATATTTAAAATAATCAAAAGTATTTATTAATTATATAAATATGATTGAATTTTTAATTTTTTTCAAAAATCAAAATTTACCAAAAAAATTTATTTATTTATATATTTAAATATTTATTTTTACTAGTTAGTTAATTTTATTATTTTTATTAATTAAATTTATTAATAATATGAATATTTTATTTTATAATAATTATAATTGGGAGAATACTTAAAAAAATTTTAATTCCACTTAGTATAGGCTCAATTTGTAAGGGACCTAACCTTTCAACCAGACTCACCAATGTATATATAAATAGGAGATTTCTCTCTCATTAATGATATTAAATACCTTAGTTATTGTCTCATTAATTACAAAGCTAATATTAGTGCGGGGAGCTCGGTACAGACACCAATAGAGCTCAATTCCCAAAACTTTTACCCATTATGTGCAAATCTTGATCGACATTCAGACTTTATCTTCCTAATTCCCTCTTCCCCTCCCAACAATGTTTACACCTAGACAAGAACATAATTTACCCAATATCCCAAACAACCAAGTCGGTCTCTCTAATATCAGTCTTCCCCAATAAATGCTTTACTCGCCTCCTTTCCAGATGCAATATCCTCAAACACCAATTCCTGTCCCAGCACCACTCTACCCCTCGAGCACTAACCATCCTCGAACACCAGAGCCACATTGTAACACCTCATTCTAAATTTCTATGTCATAAAAACAGACCATTTTTTTTTTTGACATGTGTTGGATGACTATATTCCTTACTTATCACACGAACATATATTTGTATATATAGGCATACATCAAAATTCACATAACAAGCATGTCATCATGCAAGAATTCTTTCTTTCAAACCTATTAGGGGTAGCTTATCCATTTCCCGAACTACAATCAATATAAGCATGCAAAAATAGTTCACTTTAATCAACCTAAGATCATCCCATTAATAGTCCAAAAACTACATACATACGTC
>CANUEY010000240.1:0-11337 GCA_948099555.1 Croton setiger | reverse complement strand
CTTTTCTCATATGCTTCTAGAGAGCCTACCAATTCTGTGACTGACAGAGTAGCGATATCTTTTGTCTCCTCCATAGTTGTTACTATAGGATCATATTTTTCTGGGAGACTAATTAATATTTTTTCTACCACCCTTTTATCGAAAATATCTTCTCCATTAGCTCTCAATTGATTAATTAATTCTCTTAGTCTAGAATAATATTCTTTTATGGCCTCAAAATCCTTCATTTTCATATTTTCCAACTCTCTTCTTAGAGTTTGAAGTTTAATTGTGCGTACCTTTGCATTGCCTTGAAACTCCTCCTTCAAGGTATCCCATGCCTCCTTTGCACTTGCAGCGCCGCTAATTTTTGGAAAGATGGACTCCGCCATTCCCATTTGAATATTGTAGAGTGCCAAGCTATCTTTCTCCATATCCTTGGCTAGTTTATCTTGCTCTTCTTGGGATAGTGTGGAAATGTCGGCGAGGATGGTGAATCCTTTGTCGACAATCTCCCATAAGCCTTGAGATTTAAAGAATGTCTTCATTTTAATAGACCAATAATCATATTTTTCTCCTATGAAGATAGGAAGTAGTTTGGTAGTGCAGGGACGCCCAATTCTTTAATCGAACGGGACTCTGATACCACTAATAGTTTATGAAATGTTAGTTTATGGAATGAAGGTTTAGAATGATTTTGTTTATGAAGTATTTAGTGATGATTTTGGTAGTTGAAAGGAATAGTTGAAGATTTGGGAGGAAGATGAACACTTGATATAGGGGAACATTCTAGGAGTGTGTGGTCATTTCTTTATCCTAAAATTATCTAGAAGATTATCTAGAGAATTCTAGTGAATTCTCCTTCTATCTCTATAACATTTAGAGAATTCCACTCAACTCTAGATGTTCTACTACATTCTAGGTCATTCCACACAATTCTAAGATGTTCTAAAATATTATGGACACAAATGAATCTACTTTATGGCAGCTTGCAGCTTCTCCCATATGGCTCGGCCAAACGAGCGAGTCAATTCCATCCTAAATGAGCATTAACTTTAAAAGTTATTTCTCTTTCTAATAAAGAAATATTTGGGTTGTTCTCGTAATAAAATGATATGTGTGTTTACTGGTGTGCTTTTTGTCGGGTTATGGATGCATTTAAGATATGTTAGACATGCATATGCTTATACTCATTCTTTAATTTCTGTTTGCATAATTTCAGGTAGCAACGTGACTCAAGGAGCAACAACTAGTGTTGGATATGGGAGTCACTGTACAAGAGAAAATAAATCAGCAGATGTAAGTTAATCCTCCATTTAACTAATTTGTTCTTTATTGTTAAATCAAAAGCTGTAGAACCCACAAAATTTAATCAGTGTCATGTGAAATTATTAATTATTTATTGATTTATTGATGTTTTTCTGGATTTCAGTGTTACTTGCAGCTATCAATATTGTCGATTATAAAAAAGTAAAATCCATGGTCAACCAACCCATACTAAAATATTTTACAATGGATTTAATCTTACTTCCAGTTCAGAAAAATCTATTTGTATATAAAGAGAACTTACAGAAAATTAAAATAAAGGTCATTTGAAACTTCCATGCATGTGGTTACTGCCCGCTGTTAAAATTTGTCAAGTGAAGAATTTCCTTACCTTCTCTAATTCAGCATTTCGATGAAGATCAGCCTCAGTAGAGCCTGCAATGGAGATTGGTTTAGTGATTCCATACCTCTTAGCAGGTTGAGATGGCAGCGGCGAAGCAACGTTAGGACTCGGAGAACCCACCATTTCGATTCCCAAACAAAAACAGGAAAAAGAAAATCAACAAACAAGATAATTCAGCGATGGAAATCAATATCACGAGTGGGAAGAAACAAAAGAATTGAGAGAGCAATCGAAAGGAGAAAACAGATCGAAAACCTAACTTGGTGTAAAAAAACGAGGTCTGGAAGATTCAAATAAGATCAAAGAGGAATTTTGGAGAGATGGAGATGAGTAAAATAGAAGGATAGGCGGACGGAGGAAGGTTAACAAAGAGTTTAGAAAGAAGGTGGTGTGATTAGTAAAGTGGTAACGGTGTCTAATCGCACGCCTACCGAAGAATATGTTACAGTATGGCACGCGCTTTCTCCGCTTTCCTGTCATTCCACGTGAACATTAACCTATGATTTTGGTGCTTTTATTTTATTTTTTAAGATTTAAATTTCTTCCAACGCATTTTTCATAAAACTTGTGTGTATTTTTAAGAGAAGATCATTGATTAATCTAACGTTAATTAACAGGGCGAAAGATTCTGATTTTTTGGGTTGATTACGTCCTTTCTGAATCGAATTTGAAATTTCAAAAAATTTAACATCCGAACCAAATCCAATTTTTGATTTCGGTCATGATCCAAAATGTTCCATAGTAAAAAAAAAAAAAAACATTTTAAATAAAAATTAATTTTGAAGTATAACCAATTGAGTAACAATTTCTAAGAAAAATAATTATACACTAATATAAACATTTAAGTTCATAATATTTTAACCTTTTCCTCCAAAAAGTTCACGATATTTAATAATAATTTGAAACTACCTTCATGATCACTAATATAATTCCAACAAATTTTATTTTTACCCTAACAATCAAATTTACAGTTTTAAGGTATATGTTTTTAACTTTGTTCCAATATTACGTTTCTAATTATATTATATTAGTAGACATTGATTAATTTGTTATTTTTAAATATTTTCTGTATATTATTATTTGTGATTAATTTCTTTATTTAAAAAAAAAAATTCCGAACCAACCCAAAAGGATAAACAAAATAAATCCGAAACAACTTATACAATAATTTACATCCAAATAATGAACTCACTAAAATATAGTCTTCTCTAAAAGGGGAAATCCTGCATCTAGAGATGCTGCTGAATTTGAATGTGAATCCACTAATAAGAACACATAAAAGCTTCAAGAATTGAAATGCATGCTTCAAGAAAATTGCTGTCTTACGGATACTTAGAAATACCTAGAAGCATAGAGAACTCGCTTCAGGAACAACCAAAAGAGAAAATACTACCATAAAGAAGATCAATTGATATTCCCTGGAGCTTGAATTTCAAAACAGGGACATGAGCATCTGGGACTGGATCAAGTTCCATAACCTCGTCTATTTCAGCCAATATGTCATGCAACAGAATGAAGAAATCTTCCTGGAAAAACATACCAAAATGTTGATAAAAACCTGAGATTGAATTGTCTCAAAATTCGCAATGCAAATAGGACAAGTTTACGAGGCACCTCACAGTTCATGTAAGATGGCCCTACGCACAAGGTGTCTATGTCAGCTCCAGGATCATGAACCTGTTAAATGACAATTAATTACAATGCTCCGTGTAGAGTATGCTTAATTAAATAGCATAACAAAACTCAAATATTAACATCTTGCAGAAACAACACAAGCAGCAAAATGCAAATGTAGTCTACTTTTGGATGCCCAAATGCTTGCTTATTTATATCAGGAAGTGAAAGAAACAAAAGAGCTCGCACAAAATTACCTTGCAGCCACAATCTTGCAGTAGGCTAAAAAAAGGACCCTGCTACAGGAGTATTATGAAATTTAAATTCAAGAATCTGTGGAAGGGGCAGGGTAACAGTAATTGTGTGGATCACTTCATGGAAAAGCAGTTGCTACTTTTCAGGACATGTGTATCTATGCAGTACCTTAAACTTCTAAAATATAACTTATAGAATGGAAAACATAGCAATTTAAGTCTTGGATGAAATTTTAACATATTTATCTTAGTTTTCCACAAAGATCTACAATACCCTCATAAAAACATCTAGAGCAAAAAACACAACATTTCAAACAAATTACTAAATTCGTTTCAATTAGACTTTTTAGTCTTTGACAAGAATGCAGTCAACCACTTCAAAGACTTACTAGTTGGTCATCATCAGTACCATCTGAAAGATTAATTTACAATGTTACCGACCAAAAAGCTCATGTACAGTTGAAGAGAAGAAACTGATAGGACACAGCTAGGGGTGCAAACGAGTCGAGCCGTTCGCGAGCGGCTCGGTGTTCGCTCGATAAAAGCTCGATTCGAAGCTCGGCTCGATAATAAACGAACCGAGCTTGAGCCGAAAATTTAGGCTCGTTTAATAAACGAGCCGAGCTCGAGCCGAGCAGTTAGGCTCGCGAACAGCTCGTTTAAAGAAGCTCGCGAGTAGCTCGTTTAATAGGCTCGCGAGCCGGCTCGCGAGTAGCTCGTTAAATAAGCTCGTGAGCAGCTCGTTACTCATTTACTAAAACTGTGTCGTTTTAATAACCCAATCTTATATCAAACTGTTTGATATTGCCGTTTCATTATTAATTATAAGAAGAAACACGGCTTTCTTCTCTTCCTAACCTAAACCTAACATTCCGCCGTCCCTCCCTCTCGCTCTCCCTCTTCTACACCCGCTGCCGCTCACTCAGCCTACCATTTCTTTCTTCTCTATTTCCTTGTCTTAGTGGCTCTCTACCCTTTCCTTGTTCAATTTAAATTTGGGCTTCTTCTTCCCTGACTTCAATTGGATTTGTAAGTTAATTAGTTCCTTTCTTTTGTTTTTATTTCGGTAATTATGATGTTTGAAGATTGGATCTCCAGTTTTTGTTATTGTTTCGCTCGAATTTCTTTATTGTGATCCAAGTGTTTAGATGTGTTGCTCAAGTTTATGAATTTTTTGCTTGTTTACTTTTGCTTGATCTGTATTTGTTGCTCAATTGAAATTAGATCTGTATTTGTTGCTTGATCTGTGTTTAGATGTGTTAGTTTTTGTTTAAATTCGTATACCATGTGATTTCGTTCAAAAGGCAGATAAGAAGAACAATGAGCTATCTCTCCCTGGAGCAAATAGTAATGTTATTTCTGATATCTCCGTTGCTCTAATCAATGGTACCGTCTTCTGTTTTATTTTACTTTCTTCGCAAAATCAGGGTTTTTCTTCTTTATTTTACTTATCTCCAGCTCTCTATGAATTGATTTCTCAGTAATTTCATTTTTGTTCATTTTTTTAATTACCTCAGATTTACGTGTAGGCTAATCCCGAGTTAGAAGCGATTCGCCAGAGAAGAATGCAGGAGTTAATGGCTCAACGTGGCATGGTATTCATCTTTTATGTATTTCCTTTTCATTTATCTACAAAGAAAAAGAAAAATATTTATGTTTTTTCCTTTTTATAGGAGCTGGGTTTTTTGTTTCCTGAAATATATATATAATATATAATATGGTTTCTCAACAAAATTTTAATTTCCAACAGATTTACAATTTATTATTCTCTTTCTTTCTGTTTCTAAGAAGTATCTAAACTAATCTTTCCAGACTGCACAATCCTGGAGTTTCTTTTGATGCGTTCCAGTTTCTTAAATACTGTATTAGTTTAATAAGCATAAGAACATTTAGTTGTGGCATTTTATATTGATTTTTATTGATTTGGTATTTGTAGTTTTTATTAAGAAAGATTTGTTATGATATATTTGTTTTAATTTAGATTTCTCTTCTTATTCATCAAACCTCAAATCTGTTCTTGGGATTTCTCAAGTTCAATTAAACTACTTGGCTATGGCTTCTGATATGGGAAAAGCTTTTGGCTAGTGTTCTGGTTTATCTCTTATGCATTTTCCTTTATGGGTTGTTTTGCTTATGGCTGCTTTCATGCAATACAAAGCATGTCCAGTGTCAGGAAAGCTCTGTTTTCGTATATACTGTATACAATTTTCCTAATTACAATATATATTCTTAAGATGGTCATCAGCTCATACTTCCATTTCATGATTCTGCCAACTTAATTACTTAGATTTTTTTGTTTTATAAATGTAATTAATTTTAGGAATCTGTTGCAAAATTCAGGTGCAGGATGCATGCTCTCTTCCTTGGAAATTTCTTTGTTAATAAGTCTCCATCAAGATCTTAATTGATAGTATCAACTTAAAGTGGCCATGTTTATAGTATGATTGCGATACATTTTGAGGAAGTTCTTTTTTCCCATTTTATAACAGCCCATAAAAACATGCGTTTAATCTGATGATTAACCATAAAAGCATGCGTTTCCGTTTAATAATGGTAAGCTGTTTTTGTATCTGACAGATGAATACACCAGAGATCTAAGGTTTTGTAACTCTTCCCGGTGATGTAGAAAGAGAGCTTGAAGATATAGATAATGTTGATAATATTTTAAATATGATGGAAGATGCAGAAAATTTTTAATATTTGTATCATTTTATGAATAATTATATCATTTGCTTCATTTGTATGTTTGTTATATTGTTGTATTGAATTATTATGATTTTATTAAATTTTGGACTTTGAAATTATTAAAGAAATGTTTCTGCATGAATTTTCTATTTTGTTGGCTAAGTATTAACGAGCTCGAGCTTCAAACGAGCTCGAGCTCGAGCTTCAGACGAGCTCGAACTCGAGCTCGAGCTCGAGCTTGAATGCTACTTGAAACGAGCCAAGCTCGCGAGCCTCAAACGAGCTAGCTCGCGAGCCTTAAACAAGTAAGCTCGTCGAGCCGAGCTCGAGCTTTCAATTTCCTAAACGAGCTCGAGCCGAGCTTCAATTTTGAGCTCGAACAAAAGCTCGAGCTCGATAAAATTAAAACGAGCCGAGTTCGAGCAGTCTAATACTCGGCTCGGCTCGGCTCGTTTGCACCCCTAGACACAGCAGAGAAAACGCCTTTAGAACATAAGAAATGAGATAGAAGGCAATACTTACCCCCAAACTATAAGACCCAAACGTAAAAATGAAACAGCAATTAGCTTCTTCTACCATCTGATCTGTGCACCCTTTGGCATGTCACTTGTTTAACCCAAGCTTTTGACAATCTTCAATAAAAGCCATAAAATTAGTTTCAATTCAAATGATCAAAATGCTATATCATAATAATAGGAACCATAAAGAAAAAGAAACAAGAGCGCCAAAATAGAACTGGAACTTCTTTTCATTATTAAGATCAGTAAATAATCAGTTACTTACAGTAACAATAAAACATCTCTAACTTGACAAGACAAGCGAAGTAGTCTAGTAAGATAAGACTTAGAGCAACAAAGAGTCCTTAAACTTTCCTCATCTATGTGTCGAAGTTTTGCTACAAATTTCCAGCTCAAAAGCAAACAAATGATATTAGGGGCCTCTTTGGTCTTAAGGATACAGAGAAGGATTATTAGCCACCTCCAAGAAGAACAAACCCAGGTTTGAAGTAACTAATGTTGCTTTAGACGCAATAAAGGTTAGTATCCATTCAGTAAGCAGCAAAATGAAACCGTATATCCAATGGTCATGATTGCAGAGACAGTCAAGAAAGAACAGGATTTACTTCAGGACGAGTATCAAGGTAGAGGGACAAAGCAAGCACAGGTGCAGACTCAAAGAGAATTCAAGCTTTGCAATAAAAGGTGGTGAATTGTTAAACATTATAGTACAAGATTACTGAAAATGATGAACCAAAAAAAAATCAAAGAAAAGTGGATAATATTCTCATCACTTCGCCTGATAATATAAATATAATGTTGCGCCATTTAAAGAATCACAAGATTTGTCCAAATACTTAGTTACGTAAGTTGTAGGAGCATAACCAGCTCAAGATCAATGATTCTCCGTGAGAAATCAAGCACCCCCTAGAGGGATCTTTCCAAGTAAAACTGAAGGTGAAGGACTCATCAGCAAAGGAATTCAAGAAACTGGCTTAGGAAGCATCCTTTTCCATAAGGAAAAGTAACACAACCAACCATGAAGAGTAAGGATCATTGGTGCAAAAGAAAACCACAATGCTAAATAAAAAATAAAAAATATAAAAAAAAAACACGCGCACACACAACCAAACATGAAGAGTAATGATCATTGATGCAAAAGAAAACCACAATGCTTAAATAAATGAGACTTGAGCATGCTCAAGACTGTTGACACACACACACACATACACACACATACAAGACAGTGAGAAGTGGACTAGGAAAATACAGAATGCTAGCAAGGAGCTCTCTCAGAAGAAATCAAGAATTTTGGATAAATGTGCTCCATGAAATATAATTACATAGTTGACAAAAAATGCTCTACATGTCTGTACGATTGTGCAAGTTGGAAGATGGTGCTCAGAGCTGATTTAATATAAAGAAAATTTATAATAATTAAACCTCAGTATCAACAATATATAAAGCTCAAATAACATGCAAAAACCTAATGTACTATATTAGAGCGCACCTGTTCAGCAGTCTTCTCAACACCAAGAATATCACCAAGTTTTGAGCCAGCAAGCTCCCAAAAACGCTGGCGTGATTTGTTCATACTTTGTTTTTCATGAATCTCTCTGACTAGACCAGATCCTTTGCGTGAAATAATGGCCATATCAGAGGTGGGATCTTTAATGGGCATAATAGGCTCAGCTTGTTTGGTAAAAACGACCCTTCCATCCAAAAAAGGAGGCTTTGTATCTATTGCAACAAATGATAACAAAAGATTTAGTTGGAACAAGCTAACTAACTTCTTTTTCCATTTACCAATTAGCAGACAATAATCATCTTACCATGTACAAGAAGAATCACCTCGCGGTCCTCCTCACTATCAAAGTCAGCTTGCACTTCCGTACCCCGAACTGCTCCAGATCTCAACAGCTGCCGGTCCTCCCACTGGGCATTATCAGCAGTCAGCTGAGACAACCTCTTGCTTTGTGCAAGTGACATTCTAGTGCCATCTCTTCGGACCTGAATAAACTCAACATGCAAGACAAATAAATCCTCATATCTACTTCATGCATGAGTACATGTGAATACTTATATTAGTAAAAAAAAAACATGCTTAATTAAATTAACACTTGCAATGTTTCATACAAATCATGGTTCTTGACAAACGAACCTTCTAGATTCTTTAGTACCATATGTCAAATATTTTTAATTCATTTGTAATTTGCTAAAATATAAAAAGTTCTACCAGATAAACAAAAATTTCGTGATTCAAGTATGCACCACAGAAACATCATGACCAATCAAAAAGGTAAGAATGCATAATTGGACATGCAATAAGAATGTATGTCCATCGTCCATTATACATAATAACCATCTACCAAAAAATTCATCAAGGCAAGCAACACAAGGGGACATTAGGTACAATTGAATCTAGATCTAGAATAAACATTTCAATTACAAATGAAACACAGAATGTCATATTTGATAAAACTTAAACTGTGGAGTTAAATTGAATTCCTAAAAAGAATGATAAATGCGTATCTAAACTTGGATTCTAGACTACCCTCATAGAGAGGTACAAAGTAAAAAAAAAAAGTTAGAAAAGAGGAAAAAGAAGAGACGGAGTGGAAAACATAGAAGAAGAGAGTAAAATAGAAAGAAAATAGATATGAGAAGGAAGATTCTTTCTCCAAATGTTAAGGTATAAATATTTTGCAGAATTATTTTGTGATTCCATCAATTTCTGACCAAAATCAGTTCTAATTGCTTCAACACCTAAATAATTGAATTCACAGAATTGAAAAAAGCTTTTTCTTTTTTCTGTATAGATACCTAACATAAGGAGATGGGAATTCAATTGAATTCCTAAAAATGATTCATATATATCAAACAAGAATAAAGAGATGTAGATAGGAGATTTATCCAGCATCTAAACATACCAGTCGTTTGGCTACTTCTGCCTCTTTTTTCTGGAAAGAGGCCTCATCCCCCAGGAAAAGTGATGAGTTGTCGCCATCAAACACTGTGTTACCTTCTTCTCTGTCATACCTACAAAATGAAACTCCATGTAGCTGAATTGGAAGTAAAATAATCTGAAAGAAATTTTCTGAAAAAATAAAAATGCACTATAGATCAACATCAGAATACAAATACTATGTCAAATAATGGATGTATGCTCTAAATTCACATGTAGTGATAACTAATATCCATAAAGAGTTCTTCCAAAAAAAAAATATCCAGGAATGTAATTCACAAGTATGAACATGTCTACGGACATAGACAGTGCATATTGAAGTGAAATTAATGGAAAAAAAAAATTCATGTACTTTTGAATTTTTGGGTTTCTTTTTAGGGGACAGAAATGATTTTCTTGTCCTTAAGAAGCTCACCTATGATCTCATAAATAAAGATAAACTGAAGAGAAATTTTTGCAATCTCAGACAAAAGATAACAAAAAATTACCATGCTCGATCAGCATTGTACTCCATCTCTATGCGCATGCTTTCAGTAATTTCATGATTGTGTTCTTCAAATGAATAACGTTTACCTGCTCCTTCATCCTACACGATCAAATACTTAAGTAAGCAAGTGCACAGACACCATCTAAAAATATAGAAGACTTTCGAACATGCACATTTTTTAATAACAAATGCAGATTGCATCACTGAATATTTACCTCTAAGGCTTGCGAAGTAAGCAAGTACACAGACACCATCTAAAAATATAGAAGACTTTTGAACATGCACATTTTTGAATAATAAATGCAGGTTACATCACCGAATATTTACCTTTAAGAATTGCGAACTTCCAGACGAAAAAGTAAGTTGATGGGACCTTGCAACATGTCTAGAGCTTGAAGACTTAATTGAATATCCAGAGGCTCGTATTGGAACTGGAGAAGGAGCAATGTGATCCCATGGAGAAGAGCTAGAAGCTAAGTTTCCAGAATTTTTTTTTAAAAAAAAAAGGTTGATACACCAAAAATTGGGAAAAGCAAAGGCATAGAAGTTCCAAGACAGATTAGAAATACATCAAGATACCTGCAGAGGAAGGTGTTCAGCCACCTAACCATGGAGACACTAATTGTGCATCAGGTGAGGCCCCAACAAACATAGGAGATGGTGATCGACGATAATGTCTGTTGGTATAAGAGTGGCTATCTCGATGAGGTGTTTCTTCCCATTCCCACTTGCCATCATCCCAATCAGATCTTCCTACAAGATCCATATGGTTTGACATTAGACTGCATCAATAAAAAATTCTAAATGCTGGAATTATTTATGACTTTCCCTAATGTTTGCATATGTCCATGCAGATGACTCCAACTAAGAACCAGCAGAAACATATTTCAAAAAAAAAAAAAAACAGCAGAAACATGACATGTATAGTGCTGATAGATGTAGAGGGTGTCAGTGTAGATATGCAGTCAGGCAGGCCTCGTACAGCATGTTGTCATCAGATGTTTCAACATAACAATTGGATATGGATTTGTAAATTTCATCAAGCGCTTAAGAAAGGCAGGCATATACATCTCAAATAGAATTAACTAGTGGAATTTTACAGAGAGAACAACAGAAACTTTTGATGATTGCATCATGTCCCATCTGTCTCTTTCTATTTTCCATATTTGTTGTTACATTGTCCATTT